>JADDOH010024527.1:0-37129 GCA_016648135.1 Agrypnia vestita | reverse complement strand
AGAATATGTAAACTCCAAACCTTTTTGGAAAGTAAAAAAACATCCGCTATTAGTAAATAGTTTCAAACTGATTTCATCCCAGCATTCCACGTATGCGAATAAAAAATATTTCCCTATTTACTCTTTTCCTTTCGATATTATCATACGTCCTCCAAACATTGTGCAGTTAGGTCTTATAAAATCAGATATAAATAATAGTCGGCGGTTTAAGGCCATAATAGACGATAAGTGGCCAGATTGGCTCTTAATATTTACAGATGGTTCTAAAGGAGAGGTAGGAAAGTCGGTTGGCGCCGCATTTTATTGCCCTAGGAATCAAACGTCCCAAATGTTCAAACTCCCTTGGGAGACATCCATTTTCACCGCCGAATGTCTCGCAATTCGAGAAGCTGTGAAATATGTTGAAACCAGTGGAGCGTTAAAAGCGATGATTCTCTCAGATTCCCTTAGTGCTATACAAAAGATTCGGGGGAATCCGAAAATCCTTTTGAACGATAAAATTAACCTTGAAATCCGGGACTCCATATCAAAGCTGAAAGAACGCGGAATTGAAGTAGTCATTTCGTGGATACCGAGTCATACGGGCATCGAAGGAAATGAGATGGCGGATGAATGTGCAAAAAAGGTTATTTCCTGTGGAGATTCCTCGTATCACCAAGTGGTACTGGAGGATCTTCGACCGTTGCTAAAAGACAAAATGATGTTTGAATGGGAAAAACACTGGCGGAGGGCCAGTAAAACGAAAGGCAAATTTTACGCGTCGATACAGATTACTCTGCCAGCAAAACCTTGGTTTTGGGATTCTCACCTTAAACGGAAAGAGATTTCAACCATTTGCCGAATGAGAATTGGTCACATGTGTACCCCTGTGTATTTAAAAAAAAATAAGATAAAAGATTCATCTCTATGCGAATGTGGGTTGGAGGAAGGAAATATAGACCATATTTTCTTTGATTGTAAGCTTGCAAGTCTGAAGCCAATCTATCCTACTCTGGACAAACTCCAAATTCCTCTCCCAATTAATATGTCTTCCCTTCTATCTATATCGACACCTCAGGTGTATAGGATCTTAGGAGCTTATATTAAGGCCAATAACATTAAAATTTGAGTCCACCCATTTTCTAACCATTTGATTCATCACTAATAGCCCTGCCACTACTTAAGATTCTGGATACGTATTATTACTTCCCTCGGTTTCCGAAAATCTCAACGCTCACACGACGGCACTTGGTCAAGCAGTACTATCTGGTACAACCCGTCGAAATAATGTAAACATTGCACCTACCGACTTTTGCTAAAAATACTAACTGTCACCAACTGTCTCTGGCGAGAACACTGGCAACGGTGGAAAGCCAAGAAAAGAAGAAGAAGAAGAAGTTTTTCGTCTTTGGTCAACTCGCACGGCTCGCTTTTAAGTGTGTAATCGCAGAAATGTCAGAAATAACTAACTCGCGTGCATTCGTATCTCTTTAAAAAGTGTCTGATTGTACAACGAGAATGTTCGAGTAGTTTCTCCACGTTTCTAGTATTGTGGGTGTTATGAGAATAGATCGATGTGGACCGTTCGAGAGGCTTCTCGATTGTTTTAGACTCTCGTGGCAATATTCAAGGGTCGTGTTCTACATGGTTTTAACGTAAGGTTTACCCAGCCAGACAATGAGCAGCTGTCACCACCCATCTGGTGCTGATGAGGGAACCTCCGCAAGCAGAGCTGCTGCCGGAGTCATCATTGGTGACGAGGAAGGCCTGGTGGGGGAATTGTCCAGTAGCCGCTGGCCATCCCTGAACGATGCGGTCACCTTAAACAATAGCAATAGCAACTTTAATTCATGAAACAGTGAAGAAATAGATAAATCGAACAATGTTATTGAAAATATCTGCTCTAGCGTAAATTAATGTAAAATTCAAAATTCTTGATAAAATAGCTACTTAACTATTTGTTTTACACTTAAACATCAGAAGTATGAACAAAAATTTTAATGAATTTCTAATTAATATTAATTTATTAAATCAAAATCCGGAAATTATAGTGTTAGCCGAAGCATTCGTAAATAAGTACAACATTAATAATTTTTGCATACCCAACTATAATAAATTTGTAACATCTTACCTGATAAGCAGAAATAGTGGATATTGTTGTATTTATAAAATCTTGCTATTCAAATGTCTCAGTAATAGAAATACCTATGCATCGAGTGAATTGACTTGACATTAGTTTCACTACAAACAATATTCCATTTAATATTATCGCGATTTATCTCAAACTCAATACAATTTTATATATGAACTTAGAAACACTATATTAACTAAAAACAAAAACCAACAAAATTTAATAATTATAGGTGATTTTTACATTGATATTTCTTACGAAAATAATAATAAAATAAAATATGATTATATTGTCTCTATGTCTGAAATGAATCTAAAATTATGTTTAAAAGGCTACACACCACAGAAATGCCCGGGCAGCGTCCTTCGTGTATCGATCATATATGGTGTAACACAGGAAAAATTGAAAAGATTATATTAAAAAATAATATAACCGATCATCATACATGCTTGTGTGTTCAAAAAAATAATATAAATCATAATATAAAATCTAAATGTAATATTTTTACTAAAAAAACACTAAATCACAATAAATAAAATTACTACGGAAACATGGCTACCAGTGTTACAATTCACTTGCCCAGAAACGTGAAGCAATTTTCAAAATTTCCTTAGCAATCATATAGAGGAATCAACAGACACCAAAACTATAAAGACTAAAGCGAAATTTAAAAAAAAATTAAACAATGGATTACGCATGGCCTAGTAGTGTCTATTAGAAAAAAAGAAGAATTATATCGTCTGACAAAAAAATTTCCTCTGTACAATTTTTTTTTTATATACTTTAAGAAAATAACGAACGAATATAGCGATATATGTATAACGAAGAAAATAACGAAGAAATAAACGAACTTCATTAATAAAAATAACAAAAGAAAACTATTACAAACGTAAAATAGAATCGGCTAATCATAATGCAAAATATATACGGAAAACCGTAAATGAAATAAGTAATAAATCAAAAAAAAACTTTAATCAAAAAAATTAAATTCGAAAATGAGTCAATAGACGCTACCAAAAAAACAACTAAATGTGCTAACATATTTAATAAATATTTCGCCAATGTTAGAAAAAATTTGTCAATTCAGATTGAAAAAGATTACAAAATAGATAGTTATAAGAAGGATTCTTTCAAACCAAATAATTAATCTGAATTTCGACCTGTGACAAAAAATGAAATTGAAAAAATTATTAATAATCTAAAGGGTGGTTCTTCAGCACCTGGTTTTGATGGAATCACAGCAAAAATATTAAAAGAAAATAATAAATTTTTAAATAATCCAATTGCCCATATCATTAACATAACTTTAAATAGTGGAATATTCCCATCTGTTTACGAAAAGTCTATGGTAACTCCTATTTTTAAATCTGTAAGCCCTGACGAAATATCAAAATATCGACCAATATCGCTTATCTCTAACATCGCAAAAAAATTTGAAAAAAAATTTTTTTTTTTAAATGCATTACATTGAAATTAATAAAATACTAAGTCCTACTCAATTTGGCTTTAGAGAAGAATTGGGAACAAACGACGCCATTGCCAAACTAACATCAACAATATATAATGCTTTAGATAAAAAAAACAAATGCTTGGGTATTTTCATTGAGTTACGTAAGGCCTTTGACAGTATTTCTTACTCAAAATTAATCAATAAATTGAATGACATTGGCATAGTTGGAAAAGTTTGATGTTGGCTACAAAGCTAACTAACTCAAAGAAGTCAACATCTCAAACTACAACATTCAATAAGCGAACCTGAAATTTTGGAATTCGGAATTCCACAATGAACAGTCATCGGACCAATCTAATTCTTTATTTATATAAACCAAATGTTTAAATTATCACTTCGTGATAAAATTATAGCCTTTGTTAATGATACTGCAACAATTCTTGAAAATAAAACATGGAATGGGATTAATATTGCAGCTACTCATGACATAAAGGTCATCAAAGAATGGTTCGATGACAATCTTCTATCAATTAGTGTATATTATAGATATCTCACAGAGACGAAACTGTATTAATTATGGGAAAGTAGGTATAGAAGTCATTTGGGTGTAACAGGACTTATGACCTGTCTTTTTATGGTTGGCTTAAGTGATCACTTTACACAATTGTAACATTCGCCATTTCCACCCATGATAGAATATACCATGCTTATTCATTTTTTGGAAGTTGTATATATGTTCAAATTGCGTGAAAAGCTTTCATATATGAGTGTAATGCAAGTATTCGGATGAATTTCATTACACACAATAAAGTATATTGCTCCCAAAAATTCCGTAAAAAAATCAATGTAGATTTTCTCATTAGCGACATCTGTGGGGATTTAGGGGAATGAAAATGGCTTTGTACAGGCCGCATGGAAAAGGCGCTTACAACTCATATATGAAAGCTTTTCACGCAATTTGAACATATATACAACTTCCAAAAAATGAATAAGCATGGTATATTCTATCATGGGTGGAAATGGCGAATGTTACAATTGTGTAAAGTGATCACTTAAGCCAACCATAAAAAGACAGGTCATAAGTCCTGTTACACCCAAATGACTTCTATACCTACTTTCCCATAATTAATACAGTTTCGTCTCTGTGAGATATCTATAATATACACTAATTGATTAATAATGTCTCTGTGACATAAATCCAGCACTGTTCTGAAAGATTTGAACAAACTCAAAATATTCTGAACAATCTTCTATCACTCGATTCGGAAAAAACATTTTTCATCCCTTTCACAGTCCAAGAAGAAGTTCCCAAAAATCTGAAAATAACGATTCATTATATAAACTGTAAAAATAATGTAACATGCAACAATGAGTTTATTAAAATTAATCATATGTCTAACATTAAATATTTGGGAATTACAATTGACAAGCATGTCAAATGGCAAGACCATGTCAATCCGACCGTGGAACGACTGAGAAAACTGATCTATGTCTTTTATAGCCTACGCAATATAGTGAACAAAAATACTATTAAAATGGTATATTACGCGTTGGTGCAGTCCCTCTTACAGTATGGTATTATTGGGTGGAGAGGGGCTTATAAGTCCACCGTACGGCCATTAATCATAATGCAAAAAATAATTATTAAAACGATTCTCAAAAAACCTTATGACTATCCTACTGTAAGTACATTTCAAGAATTTAATGTACCGTCACTCACAGAAATATACAAAACAAACTCCCAATGTCAAATTTACAAAGAATATTTTATAAATAAATCTCACCCCTTATACTGTATCAGTAGTAGACATAGAACAAAGAGACAAATAAAGATACCATCTTTAACTGGCACCATGGCACAACTTCATTATACATATTTGGGAGTTAAATGGTACAATACATTGTTGTCGCAAAACAAATTTCAAGAAAAGAACATTCCTAAATACGAACAGTTTAAGAAAGAAGTCAAATCCTTGATTTTCGACAACGATGAATTGTAACATTGCCCACATGTCTTTTTTATACTTTAATTCTTTAGTTCTTCTTTTATACTTTATACTTTAATTCTTTTTATACTTTTATTCTTTAGTTCTTCTTTTGTACTTTAATTTAGCTTGTAAATACTCCTCCCATAAGCTCGAGCTTTGGCTCATATTATGGGGAGTATAATGTCTGTAAAAATGTTATAATATAGAATGAATTCATTATAAAACACACATGTATAAATAAATAAATAAAATGAAATAAAAATAAATAGTATCACAACCGTGGATCCAGCAGATGTTCTGTCACCACTGGAGACCATAGCACGTCTCGTAAAGTCAAGAAGTGGGCTCACATCGAAAGAATAACGTGTCGATCTTCCACGATATGTGGCTCCTTCTTCCAGTCTTGGGACCACCTTTTTCAAGGCGTCCTAAAACTAGTGAGCTAAAAGATTCATAGAATTATGTTAATGTATAAGGTATTTTAAAAATAATTTCATTATTATTTAGTGTTACACCGCTAACTTTTATGTCTTCGGTGAAGGCGATCCCTGGGACCAGTGACTCTACCTAAGAAAAAAAAATGAAAAACATAGAAAATTAAATAAAAAAACTTAAGCCGTGTAGACGCAATGTATGTTAAACATTGATTGTATTATTTGTATGTATCTACTTATATTATAAAAATGTCAATCTACAATTTTTCTGAATCAATTGGGAAAAAAAGCAATGTATGTTGTTTATTAAAACGTATGTTTTTAAGCATTTGTTCATACAAAATATAATTTAAAAATTTTTTGAACTCGAGTTCAACGACATATTTGGATATGATACAACAAATATATTGAATACGTTTTAATCATTAATCTGCGAATACTTTTTTCAAGAATGAAGAAAGTTAATGAACAAGTAGGTATTGAACGAAAAATACGAAGAATAACTATCTGATTGAGGAAGAAACAATTCTAAGGTTATATAGATCCCAAGAGTTGCGATGAGCTGATTATCTTGTAAGAATATTGAAAAATTTATTTTAAAAACCTTCAACAATGGAAGAAGGCGCATAAGAATATGTATGAAGGTGGACGATCAGAGGACAAAATAGTGTGCAATGGTATACTAAAAATTGCGAGATTGTTACTCGTTGAATTGAGTTAATTTTACATATCAATTGTAATGTTTGGCATTCCCAGCTAAAAAAATTAAATAAAAAAATGTGTCGTGTCCATTGCAATCATAAAATTATGTACATAATACATGTATTTTTTTAGTAATAAAGTGAATAAACTTAAGGGCAGTTGCCGTAGATACAATACACAGAAAGACGAAGAACCTCATGGTGCCAGACTGTATCAAGACGAGAATTCCCTCTCGTATTTATATTAATTTGTTATCTTTCTTGATCGTAATCTCTAGAGGCGTTCGCAAATCAGCTTTTGAAGAGTTCCTTCACTTGAAACTTTCACCATTATTCAATTAATTATTGATTTTTTTGCCCACCTGTACGTTAAGCATCATTACCTATAAAAATAGATAACTTTTGGTTACTTTAGTAGTTCGCATATCTATGTTAAATCTTTTAAGTTATATGATAATTGATTTTTTCTTGTTCTTCTTCTTTTATTAGATCCTTGATCTGTATTGACAAGTCAGTCCAGTTCTTGTGACGAGGACGTTCAGCTCTCTCTCCATTTCTTTAGTGGTCTCCTTGGTGATCGGCGCCCCTCTGGTATCCCACGCATCACGGCTCTGGGAACTCTTGTCTGGTCCATTTCTCCAGAAATGCCTTCTCTGCCTGCTTCATCGTAAAATGAATGTCTTTTATGTCGCAGGTTCTGCGGATTTCCGCATTGGGTACTCTGTCTCTGGGCGTCTTGCCCGCGATGTCTTAGGTTAGGGTCTTCATCTCGGCAGTTCTGAGAAGGCGTTTAGTTCTCACGTGTCCGCTCTTGCTTCAATACCGTGTGTCATGATAAGTTTTATGCATTTTTTATATATTATGACTTTGCTTTCTACTAACATATGCTTATTGGGCCAATTTTACGTCTTA
Organism: Agrypnia vestita; assembly: GCA_016648135.1. Lineage (NCBI taxonomy): Eukaryota > Metazoa > Arthropoda > Insecta > Trichoptera > Phryganeidae > Agrypnia > Agrypnia vestita. Next base: position 29,534 of record JADDOH010024527.1, on the reverse strand, counting down.
CGACAGGACTTAAATATTCCCTTGTAATAAATTAACCAAATTCCGATTAAAATGAAAATCAGCAGGCATTATCGTTTGAAACATTTCGTTACATTTGTGTGCGACATTTTTCTAACATTTGTAAAATTTTGCGGAAGATGTTTGCCAAAAAAAAACAAGAAAGACGATGGCGATGAAGATGATTTTTACACGTAAGGGAGAAACCTTATTTACTCATCACCATGATTATAAATATTTGAAATAGTGCAAAAACTCACAGAGTTATGCATTTAATAACGAGCGGCTGTAAATATCGCTAAAAATTCAGGAAAAGTGATGAAGGGGAAAAAATAAAATATTTTCAATAAACATTGCTTTGTATTAATTATCCATTGACCGAGATATTCGTCAAACCATTTTTGAAACAAAAATTCAGACGAAGAAGAAGAAGTAGAAAAAAAATTAAAAACAATATTTCGCCAGCATCTTTTATCTTTCATAATTTTTTTAGAAGTAAATATTTTATGGACTTTTAGAAAAAAATGTGCTGAAAAAAGTGAAAAAAAATCCACTCAATGAAGTACATAAAAATGATAAAGGAGTGGAGCAAAAAATGATAAATTAAATATCATATTTTCCCATAAAAAATATAATTTCCTCTCTATGGGACATCTATATTATATCCTGACAATGAAATTATTTGATTTAAAATGTTACTGGTAACTGTAAACTAAAGCTTTGTAAAACCACCCAATGTACTTTTTTAGGTAAAGGAATATGCACACAATTTGAATTATTGAAAACAAACAATATATAAAAGTGAAAGAATAAACAACGTTGATATATTTATGTATAATGTTTATTTCAAAATATTGCGGTACAGGTTTTATTATATATGCCAGACAGATAACTAAACAGATGAGTATTCCGAAACATGTAAATTAAGCATAAAGGGGTTGTAATTGCAGTCAGTTTGGTCATAATTTAGTTATGCGTCAGACGTATTCCAGATCGGCGCTTTATTGGAAGTTGATACCGGTGACTTGGGTCAACCACGGGATGAAGTGGTTCGGCCTCACGAATCCAGACGGAACGTTGGCGTCGCATCCAGCAGAGCTACCGAAGCTGACGATACCGGCCAGGATGTTCTCGCCCTGCAGAATCAGTGGGCCACCGCTGTCTCCCTAAAAATGTGAATTATTACGTTAGAAACATAGTCTGACATTTAACTCTTAAAAGACTTTGCTAAAAATACTTTTGGGAACGGTAGTGAACACAGCGTTGCATGATTAAAAATCGACATAGTTTTTGATATGTGATAAAATATACATATATACGATACAGATAAGACTTTTTAAAGGATCCTTTATATAATTATGTAAGGTAAACACACATATTTGCATTATTTTAGCAAATTATAATAAAATCATGGCATATCGAATTTGCGTGCGCTTTCGCTGACGTACCATTACCAACTGAATTCAACGACGCGGTCGTTAGGTCGCCTGCACTCCGTCTTTGTCGAATACGTGTTACGCGAATCTACCGTAATCTTTCGATATTGTTTTTGCTCTCACCGAAACCCAAGCAATCGCCATCTCTGTCCTACATGAAATGTGTGGCATTGTCGTGCTCTTTCTTGCTCGATTTAACTGCGATGTGCAATATTCTGGTCTCTTTTACACACTGACCGAAAATACGAGAGTAATGAATAAATATATTTTAATTAAAAAATCCGTACATTCGAAACAGTTTAATTTAGTCATTTTGGTGTGAAAATGTCTATTCGATGATTACAAAAAATATGACGTTTTAGTTTTCGTAAATGAGGTAGATATTTCATATTTTCTATGACATGTAGACCTACGTTACATCACCGACACACAGGAGTTAAAAGCAACACGGTGCGAGTACCTGTCTCCAACACGGTACTGCCACTGCCACCCTTTGTGTATTGTTTTAGGGCAATCGCTGAGAGCTTTGGTGTCATCAACTCAATTTGTTATCATCTGTCTAACTCTTTTATATGGAGCCAATAGTGGTGCAGGTGAGAGAGAAAAATATTTTTTTTCGTGAGTCATACAAAACGTCTCGGCGGCTTTACCTTATATTTCCTCTTATGTGCTTTTTAGTCTATTGATGGTTATACAATTACTAGGTTAACATATGGTTAGAGACTTACGTCGGTTTATTCCTATTTTTATAATTCAAGCGTTTAGCCAACTTTAAAAATAGAAGAAATATGAATGTAGTCCTATCTAAGCTATATTCTTTATTATGTTATCAAATAAATAAAAAATTGCTAACACCAATTTATTAGATACAAGATCTACATGTTTTAAGAGGAATGTTCTCTTCTTCTGAGTACTTACTTTATTAAAGTAGAAAAAAATTTAACATTGGGAGAGGGTACAACTCATCTTTAAGAAGGGAACATTGTTCTCTAAACAAAAAGATCTTGTATCTAATTAAGTGGAGTAAACAAAGTTACTTTTGTTAATTAATTGTGTCACCATAAAGTGAAAATCTACCTTCAGAAGAACTGTTCTTCTAAATTTTTTTTTATTTGACATTTTGGAGTAAGTGTGTACATACAAGTATATTAATCTATGTTAATTACTCTCATTTTTCTATAGGACTTTCCGTGATAAAAGTAAGAAATATTTATGAGTCCATGAGTAGATAGAGAGATAATGTCGAGAAAGACCCGCGAGAGGCAGAGATACTTTGTGCTCCTGTACGCTATTCAGCGATGAATAGGGTACAGGAGCACAAAGGATGTATGCCACTAAATTGAGTCTTCAAGGGACTTTCAAATCCCGTGATGCCGCTATTGAAGAATAAAAATATTGTTGTTACTTACACTGCATGAACCCTGGGCTAAGCTACGGATTCCATTTCCGCAGATGGTAGAGGCCACGATGACCTGGTTACCATAAGTCTGGGCGCACAAGGTATTGGTGATGACAGTCAAGTTCACGTAGTTCAGTGATTGAGAAATGGAACCGGCTGTGAAAGAAATACAAGTATTAGAGAAGACGATATTTAACACAATTATTTAAATATAAATTTAATTTTATATACAAAAAAACTCTCGGCAACCTCGGAAGGAAGGCGAATGGTGGGTCGGCCCATATTAAGCTGGGAGAAACAACAACAACAAAAAGTGTATGGAAACAGAATGAGTTTTGCTGTATAACTCATACGGAAGCTTCACAAGACAAGGGAATATGGAAAAACCAAGTCGAGTTTTTAGGCTCCTTGCACTACGTTGGACAAGGAGATTAAGATGATGATAATGATACGCAAAAAATAAAAATAATTAACCGAAGCATATTGCTATTTATTCAGTTAAGTTGGATAGAATTATTTTAAAAAATATCAAATAGTTGACTAAATATAATTTATGATACTAATTGGCGCCCACGTGGGTCCTTATAAAAATAATTTTCTCTCTGCAACTTCATTAAATAATTACCACTTTTTTGTTATTTTATTTCCATGTTTTTAGATAGCTATGCTACTTTGTGTTTTATATGATGTAAAAGCCCAAATCAGGGCGTGAATTCTTAATAAATAAATAAATATTAGATCATAACGATAACGTAAAACTATTTTGTTTTATTTATCACAATATTTACACGATATTTTCTTTGGTGAGAAATTCCTCTGAGATCTTTTATAACAATAATTGATTAGATAATAATTTATCAACAAATGGGCAATTAACAAACAAACCAAATCTAATCACGCTGATTAATATATTTTTTATCTTGTTTATAGGAAATTACTTACTGTTGGTTGTGCGACCGAATCCACTGACGACTGTTACGCGTCCAACATAGGCGTCGCTCACTTGGTTCACGATGCGAATGGGCTGGATGTTAGCTATAAAAAATTATTAATATTTTTATCTTCCAAATTATTAACAGCTGTCGGGAAATAAGATTGTGGGATATTGAAGAGGTTAGATCTTTTTTTTATATTGAAAACACTGACAATTGTCACGAATCAATTAATTCATGCCCTCTTACCAGTTCTTCGGTATTCGTATAAGATAATCATACATTTGGCAACATGCCTATTCTGCACGTCGAATCAAATTAAACATAGCCATAAGTGGGGAGATAAATGATGAAATGTCTGCGATATTTACATATGGCACTAAATTAGACAATTGTGTTGGAGAAGCTTTTGTTGTATACAAAGAACAACTGGAGGAATATTATGAAATTTTCAACATTACACAGGAACGCTGGGTTTTTCAAAGTGAATCAATTACAATAAGAGAAGCTGTTATCTGGACAAATCAAAATTGAAAGAAGACATATAAGAACATGTAAAATCATAATGCATAGTGATAGTATATCTAATCTTCTACACATCGACTAACTTCCTTGGCTACAACATCAAAAACCTTATTAAAGTATGTAAATAAAACAATGATTACAATTTAAGAATGATCTAGATTAGAGCACATTCAGGCATAAAGAGATTGAAAGAGCTAGATAAAAAAGCTACGAAATTGAAAACTAATCCACTGTATGACATGATACCAATTAGTTATCTAAAAAAACAATTATAATTCTTTTATAAACATGGAACACATGGGACACTGAATCATCTACAGGCAAAATAACTAAAACAAATGTGTAAGATGCCAGCAAAATACTTTTTTGATTTGTAAGAAGTTATAAATCCAAAACATATATATTTCCAATTTAATACTCTCGCGCGAGATAGGTGGAATTTTAAAAGTACCGCAATCTGCACAATGCTGATTTCTGCAAACCAAATCAAGGTATAAAAAAAGTTAAAAGCAGCAGACTGCCTAAAAACAATTATCAATAAACGAAAAAATTTTAACGAAAATCCATAAACACTGTACTACGTACCACATTTATTTACTTATTTTAATAATCATTGTTTATCTAATATAAGCGTCATTTGTTTTTCATTTTCAAATACATAGTTTTGTAATCGGTAGATATGTTAACAGACCATTGCATTTTGTTCTATTGATGTCTATCTCTGCCATCTGTATTCTGGACATCACCTCAGTTTAAAAGTGATATTATATTAAATTATTAACAATCCTTCGAATTATTACAGACTTGTACTGTTTTTCTGTAATTTCAAGCTGTGATAAGAAAGCCGCTTACCAGTAAGTTGAACGTCTCTTTGGAGATCAATCAGGGCGATATCGTTGTTAAGGTTGTTGGGGTTGTAGTTGGGGTGGACGTACACTCCGCGAGTGGTAATCTTCACGGGGGATGAAGCGTAGCTGGTGCTTCCCAGGTGAACTTGCGCTTGGGTCAACCTGGAAAATACATTTAAGTCAAGGGAGGACTTTCATTTTTAGTTTGAATTTCGTGACATTCATCACATATTTAGTATTCTTTCAATACTAATTATTCTGAGGGTGTTGCGAATTATTCTGAACGACCCCCCGTGGACTGTTATTTCTAGACTTAAAAACATTAGGAGACGTCTCACCCTGCGTATATCTAGGGTGCTGCTGCGGATACTATGGTTACATCGGCATGGTTATATAACATCTAGTTAGTACCAATCACTCCCTAAGATAATTATTATAGATTTTCACACGAAGCAAACACATTGGTGTGAGACACAATATTTTTGAATAAAATACACAAATATCTAAGAAGTTGAGCCTTCGTCAGGATTCAATATATACTGGATGTGTACTGGAAGTATATATTTAACCCTGAAACTGGTTGGTAATCTATACTAATACATAAAGAGGTAAAATTTATAAGTTTGGATGCAGAAGGTAGTCTCCGAAACGACTCATCCGATTTCAAAAATTCTTTCAGCAATATTTAGAATGGACTTTCAGGGTGGATACTAGCAATATATTATCCTTTTTTTTCAATTGATTCAGCAACATTGTAGATTGACATTTTTATAAATATTGATTGTATTATTTGTATAAATCTACTTAAATATTATTTGATCAATTACACCTACATGTTTCGGAAATACCTTTCCATCGTCAGTAACATATAATATAATACCCTGATGATGGAAAGATATTTCAGAAACATGTAGGTGTAATTAATCAAATAAGCAAGATTTATACAAATAATACAATCAATATTTTTTAAATATATTATCTCATTAAAATAAAAGGGCTTTTCGTGTTGACCTATTTTACAACCAAAGTCGACGAAAAAATGGTCGATTTAGGTTTCTTATCATCAAATATTCAAATACATTATTTATTACGCCAAAAGAAGGTTTTTCATAAAATGATCGACAATAAAATAAAATCGAGCAATAGAGAAATATGTTTCATTTATTTATTTGTCTTTGTGTGCTTGGGTAAACAAACTATGTATCTACTGTGTTAGCATTTTCTTTTGTATTATTTGAGAGTCATTAATTTATTAAATACTTCCAAGAATCATGTTCTACATAGTTTTAAAGGTAAACTTACTGGTACAGACAATGAGCAGCTGTCACCACCCATCTGGTGCTGATGAGGGAACCTCCGCAAGCAAAGCTGTTGCCAGAGTCATCAGAGGTGATGAGGAAGGCCTGGTGGGGGAATTGCCCAGTAGCCGCTGGCCATCCCTGGATGACGCGATCACCTAGAACAATTGTATCGACGATCAAATTTTGCTATATTGTTCAGAGAAAGAATCATTACCATGGATCCCATAGATGGCAGCGTGGATGATCTATCCATTGACAACCGGTGTCCGCAGGATTTATTATGCATTCTAGGAGTAGGCTCGCATCTAAATAATAACTTGGCCGATCTCCTACGACGTGTTCTCAGTATTGGATTACTTTTCTATTGTTTCCTCATGACTATTGACACGTTTTTTAACGATTCGTAGCTTTTTGTTAACGTATAAGATGTTCTCAAAATAATTGTATTATTTATGTTACTAAAAAGAAAACACTTCGTATGAAATCGCCATTTATTAAAGTATCAACATGTTTATAATGCGTTAAACAAGATGTATAAGAAAAAATCTGACGTTTACCCAACAATAATTGATATTGAAAATTATCGGAGAAAAATCGTAAATCTGAATAAATTCATAAATGCGGACAAATTGTATAACTAAAAGAACAGTGCCACGAAATTTAAGGCGTATTAAAAGATTTATATTTATTTATGTTCAATTATTTAAAAACGTATTTTTAAATAATCATGTTTCAAATTCAATAAATAAATACTTCTAAAACTCTATATAACCTACTTTCTATAATAATAATAAATTAAAGGATCATATTTTGAATATCAAGGAACGATTTTAAAAAATCGGGAGTTTATAAATTAATTTGTAATGATTGCAATAATTTTTATGCAGGTAAAACGTGTAAAAATTTCGATATTATAAATAAGAAAAACTTACGATGTCTAAACAGCAATAACTATTCTGAATTTTCTAATCAGCTTTTGGAAATAAACCTAAAATAAAGCTTTTGGAAATAAATGGAAAAATTTTATATAAATATGTTGTTTTAAGAAATAAAGTAAAGTAAGAATTATGTGTAAAATTTTAAAAAATGTAGTATATTTCATAAGGACAATCCCACCTTGAAACAGGATTGTCCTTATGAGGGAATACTGTTTTCATTAATAAATACTGTTATAATTAATAAAAAATAAAAAACAAGGTTTTAGAAAGTGAAGACAAAAAAATATAGAATTACAGTTAGATTGATTAGAAAAAGTTAAAGTTAATAGCAAATTAAATATTATAAATAACAAATCTTCTCTGTAATTAGCTATCTTTTGAATATGTTTTCACATTAATTCCTAATTAGCTTTTCAACTCCCTTATATTTTATTTTATTTTTGTCAATGTCTACAATACCAATTTTTAGTTTAAGTGTAGGTACGTTGTATCCTGATGAAGGGACCGTTGGTCCTGAAAAATATTGATAATTCAATATACAGTGATTCTACACCTTTTTTCTTTTTATTAATATAAATAATGTTAGCCCAAAGCTAAAAAATAATGAAATTTTATTATTATTTATTGTTACTTACTGCTTGCTTGTATGTCTTCGGGGAAGGCGATCCCTGGGACCAATGGCTCTCCCTAAGGAAAAAATTATACCATTAGCACATATGAAAAAAAACTTTAACCGTATAGACGCTATGTAGCATATTTGTAAACAAACAATTTTACTTTATTTTACATTCATATGAAAACATTCATCAAATGTTTCTTTATCATAAAAATATTATTGATAACTTTTTTATCATTAAAGCATTGCGTATTATATCTTTATTATAAAAACATAATCTTTGTTTATTCATCACAAAACATTACGTATAATTTCTTTATTGTAAAAGAATTATTCTTTTTTGGTCATAAATAATCTGATTTGTAACTTCAAAATGTTCATTAAATAATTATACTTTAACTGCTCGAAGAATATTTCTTCTTCTTCTGTATGAAGGCTTGAACTTTGTGGTGACATTATTATTAAAATAAAACACAAATTACTTTGTTTTCACCACTATATTAGATTAAAAAATCTACATGTTTCGAGAACAATGTTCTCTTCATCAGGATTATTGTGTACTAATCTTAAAAGTTGAAACAAGCAAATATGTTACGGTGAAGGGGCGGTTGAGGGGGTTGGTGAGGGGAGGGGGGGGTTCGAGGTGTTGATTATTTCCACTTAACATTCCAAATGACCCATAATAGTGGTGAAAACAAAGTAATTTGTGTTTTATTTTAATTATACTTTGTACTCTTATTATGTCACTCTAAGATCTATATCGAGGATCAATAAGACCTGGTCTTTAAAAATTAAAAAAATAATAATAATACGCAATCAAACATTGCTTTTCATAATTAAACATACCTATTTGTTAGCATTTGTACGTTTGATACACAATCAAATAGTATTTTTGAACTTCAGTTGAACAAAATATTAGAATATAATATTTCAACAAATAGAATAAATAGATATTAATCGTGTAGATATACATGATAACTTTTTTCCAGGTAATGAACAGCTTTTGAACGCAAAATACAAAGAACAGCTTAAGGTTTTAGTAGAAAAATTTAACATTCTAATTCAAAAATTTTACTGAGCAAGAAACAATTATTAGTTTCTGTAGATCTCAAGGGCTGCGATGAGCCGACCATGATAAAATAATATTAAAGACTATCTTGTAAAAAGCTTCAACAATGGAACATAAGAATATCTGTGAAAGCGAACGAGGCAAGAGTATGTATGGCCAGGCCAAATAGTGTGGGATGGTGTATTAAATAATTGCATGAGGATACTCGTTAATTTGTAAAATTATAATTTAAAATTAATTTCCTTTTAATAATGAAATAAATTACCTTGAAGGCAGATGCCGCCGCTACAATACACAGGAAGACGAAGAACTTCATGGTGCCAGACTATACCGAAACAAGAATTCCCTCTCCTATTTATATAAATTTATTATCTCGCCTAATCGTAATCTCTAGACGTGTTCGCAAATTAGTTTGCGATAAGTTTCTTCACTTGAAACTTGCACCACCATTTAAATTCTTGTTGAATTTATAAACCAATCTTACGTAAAGTATGTCATAAGTTATAAAAAAGTAACCCATAAAAACCAAGTTTTTATTATACTCCCTTTCTTTGTAAAATATAACAACAATTAAAGACGAATTAAAACATATAACATAACACTAAACTTACAGTAATTTAATATATTTCTAAAATGTCAGACGTTTTGAGCTTTGATAAGACACTTCATGCTTTGAAGATTAAATTCTAAAAACATTTGTCAGTCAATATAGATTTTCGACATTCGTAGTGAAGTACCTATTATGCATACCGACGGAGTAATTCAAATTTAGAAAATATTCCTCGACGTTATCGGGTCGCCGTAAAACTTTGGATCGATTTTTGACCCTTTTCCCGTGATCCAATTGAGCTGAAACTTGGCAAGTAGACTCGTGGCGACGATCAAGAAGATCTATCAAATTTTCGTTAAAAAAATTTAATAATTATAGTATAATTTCGGATTTTTAGAAATTTTATTGGTTTTTTCAAATTGGAATCATTAGAAAAGTTTGATTAGCAACGCCGCGGCGGACCGATAACGTCGCGGAATATTTTCAAAATTTGAATTACTCCGTCGGTATAATAGGTACATCACTACGAATTTCGAAAATTTACAAAACAATTGGTTCACAGATCACAGCAAAATTAGATTTTTGGGAAAAAATCAAATAATAATTTATTTCTTTTAGATTTCTGCCTAGTTTTGAAGAATTCTACATTACTCAAATCTGATTCTGACTAAATCATTTGACGCTGGAAATTCATAAGGTACGATATTGATGATAATTGAATCTATCAAAATCTTTACATCTCAAAACATCTGAAATTTTAGAAATATATTAAATTTCTGTAAGTTTAGTGTTATGTTATATGTTTTAATTCGTCTTTAATTATTGTTATATTTAACAAAGAAAGGGAGTATAGTAAAAACTTGGTTTTTATGCGTTACTATTTTTTAGTTCTTCCACAGTGTTTGCCTGTGTTTGCATGTCCATGAATTCATTCATCTCCTGAGTTGTCGTATTGCTGGTGTAGAACTACGGTTGAGGCACAGCACTACCTCTCTAGTTCATGCTGCTTCTCATGGATTTTGATTCCCAATCAAAAAAGGCAGCCAAATATATAATAACCCTCACACAATTATAAATGTAATTATTATGGACTACACTTTTTATACACTTTTTGAGATATTAAAATCACATGTTTGGTATAAATGTACGTCATTATTTGTACATTGTACTGTGGATCGTGTCTTGCACACACAATTCAACCCCGATGTAATTAAAAAAGATTATTGTTATTTTTAAGAAGACGCGTCGTCTTCTTAAAAATTGCCTTCTTAGCCAAAGTTAAAATCTCACATATTTGAATCAGATCCAATAGAAGAGACTTTCGTATTTTCCCTCAATTATAAGAAATTTTCAGTAAAAAACGCGTGCACGATGACAGCGTCCACGAAACTATTCACCACAAATAGTTCAAGGAACGTCCAGGACGTCTCTAATCACAGGATATCAAGCTGATCTTTCAAATCCTTGGACATCAACAGGGATAGTGTTCAAAAGTAGTTTAAAATCCCTGTATGAGGGAAGTAGTGCTGATAGAATTAAGGGGGCATTCATATTACAAAAGGTATAAAACAGTAATCCGTAATGTCGGCACGGATGTATACATGGATTGTTTGATGTTGGACATGTTTTCACTACCGTAGCTAATAGCAAAAACCTTACAGTTGGATTCCTGCCCTGTTAGTGAGTCGAAAATGTTCAATCAATCAATCATAACCTAATATAAATAGTTATGGATATATACAATATCAAAGTTTGTATTTTTTTCAATATTTCTGACCTATTATTATCAAAGAAGGAATTCACCTGCAAAGTTTTTGGTACTAGCTATAAGACACTATATATTCAGAAAATCATAATATTTTTACTGTTATAGTTGAGAATGTATACAATATTAATATTTATAAAATTTACTTCGACATTCGATAGTATGACACATTGATTAAGTGGATATATGATTGGATATATGATAACGGGATATTCCCAGATTAACTTATTTTTTATTTATATAATAATCTGTGTATTTTGAATAATTCTATGACAAGGCATTTTGTCCTGAGCCCGACAGATTACCTAAGTAGGTATCTACATATACCTGCGTTATACTGAAGCTTGTGGAGCTGAGACAGTCCCAAGAAGATTCCTGCGTTCTTCTCTGAGACAGTCATTGACGTCCCTAGGTCTATCTGAATTAATCCACTAACAATCAAAGGGTCTAGAGCAGCCACACTCAACCTGCGGCTCGCCACGCTTTTATATGCGAAACACTTTTATTATCAGGAACGTGATTTAAAAAAGCTGGCATCGTATGTTTTGAATATCTTGAAATACTCGTGAACAAAAAGACACACTTCTGTCCTTTAAAACCGGCTATTTCTATGGTTTAATAACGAATTTATTATTTCAACCACAGATAGTTTCAACCCCACAGTGTATGTTTTGTGTTTTATATGTAACTTTTTAACCTTCTTTTAATGGTCCTCGTTTTCCACATTCATCCATTACTGATTTTTGAAATCTATATATATTATTCCTACTTTTTTAATCATTCAAATGACTCACACAATATTCTGAGTAGGTATATCCAAATCTTTGTATTGTTTTTTATTTGTATTGTTAATGCATTGTATCTTTACGGTTTCCCAATGCTTTTATAATTTCGTACCTGGTTATTCTGTAAGAAAGTGCGTTTATTATATTATATTTATATAATCTATTGTTTTTGTTAAGACGCTAAACAAAAGTAAACAATTGGATATACGTTAGTTTTGAGTTTACTTTTTTTTATTATTGTGTTTTAAGTATAAGGATAAGATGAAAATAAATTTCATATAGGGAAATAAGCTGTTGGTACTGGCTGGTATGCTGATAAGCGATAAGTATTATTATCATACTCCCATAGTTAAAAAATATATTTGTTGATTAATCAAGTGGCGGCACCCTAATCTTGAGTAAACGGGTTTCAACCAGTATTGTTTTTCCCTATATGAATTTTTTTTCGTCATATCAGTATAATGTTACGGCTAACTTAGCTAACATGTATATGTGGCCCGAAGAAAAAAAAGGTTGAGTACCGCTGGTCTAGAGTATTCTGTCTTATTTCAAGAACCAGTACCGAGCTCTCTTAATTTATTTTTACTTCCTTTCTTTTAACTCGTGGCGTCTGCTTGCTTGACGAAAAAACTTTGGATCGATTTTTAACCCTTTTCCCGTGATCCAATCGAGCTGAAACTTTGCAAGCAGACTCGTGGCGACGATCAAGAAGATCTGTCAAATTTTCGTTAAAAAATAATAATAATTATAGTATAATTTTGGATTTTTCAAATTTTTAATACAAGTTGTATGGAGATTCCGAAGCATAAGGTAGTCACGAAACCCGAAAATGAGAAAGGGAGTATTGTAAAAACTTCGTTTTTATGGGTTACTTTTACGTTTTGATAAGTTCTTTAATTGCGTGTTCGCTCGTTGCATTCAGTGTTTACAGGTACATTATCCGAAAATGTATGGTTTAATTTCTTTTCATGTCCTCAAAGTTAAGTTTTTTCTTCATAGCTTTTGAAGTTGTGATATGATGATTGTGAAGTCAGAAGTTGTGATACCGCTGATTGGAGTTTTCTGGGATATGCTGCCGTCTGTATACTACGAGGGTGATACACTTCAGTCTGTTCACCATGCCTACATCGTACCAGCGATGGATACTTTTCTCCTTAGAAACTGTCTGCCTTCAGTATAGGCAAATTATTAAAAACTTTACAGTCTACGTCCTGCTAAAATTCATACTCCAAACAATTCAGTCCTTATTCCTTAAAAGACTGTAGTATACGTTTGTCGGTAGTCATTTAGAACTTGCATCTGACGTCTGAAACCCGCAGCCCAGGCTGAGTCATAAATTTTTGCAAAGCAAATAATAAAAGGAAGTGAGAAACGGGCGACTGCACCCGAAACTTTAGCTCTTGGAAATTTAGACGCAATGGATCGCTTCACACAGAAACAACGATCGTTCAGCATAAATCAGTTTTACAAAAACAACAATTCTTATGTGATTGGTTGGCGCCTGTTTGGCGCTACCGGTTACACAGTGCGAATCGGTGATCGGGTATTCGTTTAATTAAATAGTGGCTCAGGAAGTACAAGTTTACGTCTCTGTACGAGGAAACCCAGACATGACGACTCGCAACCCTACTGCTGCTATGGCGATACCAAGATCAACTAAACGTCGAATTTTAAAACTGGACTTTAAACAATAATACGTCAAACGTGACTATTGCGGGGTGAATAAAATGTTTCCTTACATGAGGTGACATCCCTTGCCCTGTACCTCCTCCCACCCCCACATCTTTAACACTTGATTTTTTTATACGGTTATCTCGAGTTATGTTTTCTTGCCACTAAACTAGCCATAATAACCCATCTGTAGGGGAACATTCGTAGGAGCCACGTACTTTTTCGTGGCGGATATTTTTCCATCTTTAATTTTAAGACATGGTTTTCTCAATTGTACTGATCAAACATTACTTTATAAGATACTGCAGTTAAATTTTGACTGTCCCAGTCAACTGGAGATTGTCTCTCTCCGCGTTCCAACTAACTAATCCTGACTGATAATAGCACGGAAGGCTAAAGTAAGATTAATTCTGGTTGATCTAGATTAGGGAATGCAATCCCAAGATCGCCCTTTCGGGATCCCTCGGGATTAGAATTTCCAATCCCGCGAGATCCCTACGGATCGGGATCCAGTATAATTTATTTTTTTTGTTTATAGAGCTGAATAGCAATTAACGACCAATGCCTTGCATTTTTATATCAGCAATTTTAATAAAATGTTCATTATTAATCATTGCATTAATGTTTTTGTAGGCGTTTTTCCAAGCATCAGTCAGTAAATGTAGTAGAATAAAAACTACTAACTAGTAGTAGTTTTTATTACTAAGTTAGATTGATAAAATACAGTAAATATTATTCAAAACTATTTTCATTATTTGAATGTGACATGAACGTAAGTTTTAAGTACTTATAAAAGTTCTATAGACACATACAATTAAACATACAAAACATAAAAAATGCTGATCAATCCCCATAATCCCGATAATCTCGTCCGATTTTTCGGTTCGGCATTGATCTCGTAAAATGCCTCGAGATCTCGCGGGATCGGGATTGCATTCCCTAATCTAGATGACAATTTAATGGACAATCATCGTTATATATGGGATATAATAACAATGGATTTTATTCCCACAATATTAAAAAAAAATTAATGCACTCATCGAGTATTACTAATTTATAATATATTGAACTCGATATTTTATAGAAAACAGCCTGTTAATTTGTAAAAAACATTATTTTGGAAGAGATAGATACATTAAATCTAGAATTCAGTGCATTTTAAATTTGTCACTGCACTCAAAACACTTTTCTAATTTTTTTAATACTGCTGGTATATTTTGCATAGAAGGCAAGACGCCTGGGGATCGCGTGAGGAACACCAGTATAAGAGAGATATGTGAGGATGAGGACATTTCAAGATGGAGTAGACAGCGAAGGCTGGGTTTTTTGCAGCAAAGTTTTTGTCTGGGTCTGGCATGGTACCAGGCTCTCTTATATCGCACTGCATAATCAGCCTCACGGAACCCGCCTTCGTTGAAGACCTCCCTTAAAGGTTAGCTGGGAAGACCACATGGGTCTATTAAAAGGAAGAAGAAGAAGGATATTGCTGACTTTACTTTTATACCTCACATATGGTGTCACTAATAATCCATCATATTTTAGATAATCTATGACATTACTAAGTATTGATAAATAGCTCATTTTGACAACAAATTACTGTAAAATATAATTATTATTACAATATTTGAGGTAATCCTTAATCCATCCATCCATGTTAAGATATGTTACGAGGCATGATAACTTTAGGCGATAGTGATAATGATGGAAGACAAGATATCACGTAAGCATTCAACATTATTATTCTGTACTTCTTCAAAATTATTTCTATGTGAGATATGTTAGGATATAAGTTAATGTGTTAATTAATAACTATTTACAGTCTCATTTATTTATATATGTATATATTAATATATATATATCATAATACTATTTAATACGAAATAAAATAAATGACATAAAGAGAAAAACACAAATATCAAGAATTAAAACGAAGAAAAATTAAATGCGGAACCTGGATTCGAACCCAAAGGACCTCTGTGTTTCGCGACAGCGTTGTTACCAATTTCACTATCCCAGCGACTTAACAAGTCGTCAATATTTGATAGTTATGTTTCTCTTTGAATTATTAATTCACTTATTTATATTATTCCATTTCTATTCTGGAAGTAATCGACTGTTTACGAGAATATCAAACGAAGCTTTGACGTCTTCTCGCTAGTCGATTTCCGAACAATGGAAGTATTCTTTGTTAAACTGCATTCCATTGTTCTGAAATCGAAAAAAAAAAATATTTCCAAATAAACAAGTAAACAAATTGGCTCAGTGTGCGTAATCATCTTTTCCAAAATATGTAACTTCAAAAAATATCTTCCTCAATAAACGCAAAATCACTTTATGGAAACATTTTATGTATATGATTATAATTAAAACGATTAACTTTATTTCAACCAATAATTTTTTTTTAAACACTCAACATGTTTCATGAGCAAAGGTCCCTACTTCAGGAGGATATTCACACACTTTGTTCTTGAAACATGTTGAATGTTTAAAAATAAAATCAGTGGGTTGATTGATTGTTTTAATTATAATCCTCAAAAAATATCCCTAATCTCATGATTAAAATATCGTTATAAAATCCTTAATTAGTTGTTTTTATTATAATCATCAAAAAAAAATTATAAAGTTATAAAATCCAAAGATATTTATGTAAAATTTTTATGAGTAATGTCAAAACATCTGTCAATATTTCTATCAATATAGCGAAAGAATTGGTCTTAATTTTATATTTGGACACGTTGTAGATTAAGATTAACTAGATTTGTGTGAAGCAATGACTGATTTCTACCAATTTTTAAAATAATATTGGTAATTATTATATATAATATTCATCACATCAAAACTGATAAAGTGTACAATCTATTTAATAAAAATGTAAATGTTCGTATGTACAAAATCTAATCTCATGCTAATCTCTGAAAGTTCTTCGCCGATTGCTTTGAAATTTTGGCAGAACGTTGCTTTCGCGGGTGTTCTTGAATATCTTTGTTTTTATATATCTACAATTTATTTATATAAATAAATATGTAAATATTCGATTGTACAAAATCTTAAATCTCCTAAAGTTCTTCAACTATTGCCTTGTACTTTTGACACAAAGTTGAATTCGAATTCGCACAAATTATTTGAATAACATTTTGACAAAACATTTTCCGAATTAAATTTTTTTGATTACATTCGGTTATCTTTGCTTAAATAAAGCATTTGGACCATATACGAGTATGTGCATTAGTAAAAGTTCTGGGAAACAAATATTAATTCAATTATCTTATGAAAAAGTCGATTTAAAATTCTAGCCGTAATTCGTCCTACGGCTAGACGTTTCTGTATCCGATTTCATATCAATTCATAATTTGTCTCACTTGTTTGCGCCCAACAAATTTGCTCCATAGATTCAAGTCGAGAAAAAATTCTTCCTGAACTGTGTATTTTGACTCATCTTTGACTTTGACTCAGACGCGAGTTTTTTGTAATAGACGAGTAAAATTTTCATGGAATAGCGTGTTTCTTCAAAAGGTCCAATGTCTGGTGACTTGCAGAAATGACATTTTTTACAAATTCCTCACAATTTTTTGTGTGAATTCTGTTTCTCTTTTCTATGATGTATTCCATGTGTCAAAACATAATTTATTTATGTTTATTTATTTATAGCCCTTATGGGCTTTTACAAAATGTACAAAATATAAAATAAAAAAATAACATAAGACAGATATACAGTTTAAAGATATGATATGATAATGATACGATCTCCATATTATGCTGAGTACATTTTATTTATTTTTATTTTTACATGAGTTATTCAGTTCAACAGTACAAATTCAATCCGAATCTATTCACATGAATTAGTATAATATGGTAGGTGTGGTGGTAGTAGAATATGGTAATTTATTAAGAACCTTCATAAAATATAGGTTTTTGAAATGTATACGCAATATGAAAATGTTATTTACGACGACATTGCCGTTGATGATATCATACAATTTTTATGAAAAGAAGCGTATATCTGAAATAAGTATTATACCCGATTTAATTATATGTAAATCGTTTTCGAAATATAAAATATTTATTTATTTAGAAAATTCTTGTTTAAAATACTTCTTACATAGTACAGTAATTTTTGTGGATTAAAGCTACACAGAATAATATTATTAATATTTAAAGCATTAACTTTGTGGTTAGACATTATAACAGATTATTAGTTAACATTGTAAAAACCACTACCAGATTTTAGGTCTACCGATTTCGAGACGTACCCGTCTCTTCGTCAGTAAGTTACTACACCACTACATTCACAACACTACATACCTCAACCAGTGCATGTTTGTCCCTGACAAGACTAACACGCATGTGATCAATTATTGGTGAAAGTGTAACAATACTATGGTTGAGGTGTGTAGTGTTGTGAATGTAGTGGTGTAGTGTTGGTCCTGACGAAGAGACGGGTACGTCTCGAAACCGGTAGACCTAAAATCTGGTAGTGGTTTTTACAAAGTTAACTAATAATCTTCTACTCAGAATAGTTCATTATATACAGTTAAAAAAATACAAAATATGTATATACCCATATAGATATAATATGCGTATATATTTTTTTAAATATATGTATTTGTGGGGCACAGCATAACCTAAGTTTATACCTACTGATAGCCTCTCATATAACTCAATGATGCAACAATCAGTGATCTGTGCTTCTTAAGAAATTACTTTCAAGAACACGCATAAAAATCAAACATATTACTTTTTGAAAGGAACTCCAATATTATTATATTCTATTGCTTATTTCGTTGGTTTTATTTCATAAAAATAACTTTAATTACCTTTTGAAATACAGTGATACTAAAATTATTTTACTTTTTATTTATTTTTATAGCATTGATTGCATTCCCTAGTAGCCACGTCAGGAGTACTCCTGGTCGATGCTTTATTCGAAGGTGATGCCGGTGACTTCCGTCAGCCACGGGACGAAGTGGTTCGGCCTCACGAATCCAGACGGATAATCGGTTTCGCATCCACGAGCACTACCGAAGCTGACGACGCCGATCAGGATGTTCTCATCCTGCAGGATCAGTGGGCCGCCGCTGTCTCCCTGGAAGTTGAAATATATCATCATAAACATGGTCTGAAATTAAAAACCTCATGGCATCTTGAGATTGGGCTCGTTAGAGTATCTGTAGTAGCATATTCGCCAAGTGAACGGGTTAATTACTCACAATTTTGTTTCTTCATATATGTATATACTTTTTACTTAATTTACTTTACTTTTCTTATATTTTTATTCTTATTTACTTTATATACTTTTTACTCTAAATTAATTTACTTAATTTTTCTTTTATTCTTCTAATTACGTAACCATGAAATTAAATATTTAAATGGAGTCTCAATGAATGGCTACTTAGCTCAGAACAGGTATTTTTATGTACCTAGCGAGGTAGGTAACGATAAAGACCTGCATACAAAAAATCGTATATTGTATTTGTTGCTATCTTATTCATAAACTCTGCAAATATTCTTAACATTAATTATGTTTTGGCGCAAGCTGTTATAAAAGTTATTGAGCTAATAAACGCCGATTTATCGTCACTGAAACTGAAACTGAATTATTGGAAAAAAAATTAGAATCGGGCCAGTAGTTAAATTTAATTGATTATTGATAATATTTTGTTAACGAATTTCTAATGATTCTTAATTATTCAATTTCAAACCAAAATTATTTATGTGTAAAATAGAAAGTCCTAAATTTTTGTCAAATCCGTGATCATTTTCCAATAAATGATTTGCAAATTTAGAAAAACCATTATTATCAAACGCTCTTTAACTCTTACAGTGTTTTCTATTGGAAAAACCGGTCGAAATTTCAGTGTGTACTATTGCTACTTACACTGCATGAGCCCTGCGCTCCGTTAAGGATTCCAACTCCGCAGATGGTGGAGGCGGTGATGACGTCCTCTTTATAATACTTGATGCACTGGGAATTCGTGATGACAGTCAAGTTCACATAGTTCAGGGATTTAGAAGCGGGACCGTCTGTGATAGAAGTAATAAGTATTAGAATTCAACACAATTATTTGGAGTTCATATGAATATTCAGTGGTTCCCAAAGTAGACACGAACGCGATCCACCAAAAAATTATTTCAATTTTCAACTCATTTTCTCAATACATATTGTAATTATACTGTTCGTTCCAGCCCCGGGAAAAGGGACTGATCAATTTCTACACGACTCTCAAATCTCTTCCCGGATCCTGGCTGGAACCACCGGCAAATCGGAAATAAAATACGAAGGTTTTAAACTCCACCTTTGCCGATGAATTTAATGACTGATTCTTTTATCGTTCGAAATGAGGAATAGCAAAACACGAAATGAAATTATAAGTTGAGCGACCAAAGGGAAAATTCTTCAAACATATCGACCAAAAGGAATAAATATTAAAAAACCGGCACGAAGCTACGTTAAAAATTACTATATATGCTCTCTGTTAGCTGATCTGAATAATGCCTTAAA
Source organism: Agrypnia vestita (assembly GCA_016648135.1). Taxonomy (NCBI): domain Eukaryota; kingdom Metazoa; phylum Arthropoda; class Insecta; order Trichoptera; family Phryganeidae; genus Agrypnia; species Agrypnia vestita. The sequence goes on along the minus strand of JADDOH010024527.1, from coordinate 9,203 downwards.
ATTTTTGCTAATGCTAATAAACTTTTATAACTTTTCGATATTTTATTTTAGCAAAACAAATATAAATATCATGTGTGTTCCAAACATTTCTTCATTCAAAATTTTCAATATTTAAACTTTAAATTGGCGAGATCTTACTCGCATAAAATAATAAATAAAAAAACAATTTTATTCAAAAATAATCAAGTAGGTACATAATATAAAAACAGTTTCAATTTTAAATACATTCTCATTATATACTGCGTTTGTCAAATATTTGTTAAATATTTTGGAGGAAACATACGAAAAACCTTTCAATTTAAAAAAAATAAAAACGTCCAAATATTATCGAAATTTTTAATTACGAAAAATATTAATATGTGATATTTTAATGGGAAGGATGCATTCACTGCCTATTTTTTGACATACCAGCAAGCATTAGCGTCGACTATAATTTTAGTCACAATTTATATCTGTATTTAATCTTAATAGAAACCATGGCAGAAAATCCCACTTCGCATAAGTATGAAGTAGTGAAGGGAAGGATAACTTTCACGGCTTCGTCAGACAAGCAGGGATAAGTGTCAGCAACTGAAAGCTAGAATTTTGCTAATTTAGTTACTATTTTTTTTCTTTAAACTATCCATTATATAAATGTTCACTTTGGCTATTTGATTGTAAAAGCCCTAATAAATAAAAAATAATATTTTAATATTGTTTTTTGGTTCATATATATTTGAATAATATGGATATTATTATTAAAAATAAAAAGTAATAATAATAAGATTATAATAATAATAAGAATAAAAAACATCAGTTCTCATAAGGCAATATCGCCTTAATATCGCAAGATAGCCTAAGCCCATTGCTCTTTTTAACTCCATAATGGACAAAATTATTGTAGAGGTTGCATCTCTCAAATTGGGGTACACTCTTAATAACGAAGCACTGTGAATTCTCTGCTAAGTTGACGACGCTACAGTCATAGCGGAAAACAAAAATGACTTAGAAAGAATGCTCACGAAGTTTTATGAATCCTGCTCAAAGTATAATATGATCATCTCCGTAGCGAAAACAAAATGTATGACATTCTCAAAAGACGGATCAGAGTCCAGAATCTCAGTATATGATGAGCCCATTGAACTAGTAACCCAGTTCAGATACCTTGGCAGTGACCTTCCCAAAGATGTTAGGCCTCAGGTGGATAAGGCTTCAGTTGTGCAGCCTGTCACAGCGTAGCGTCGTCAGCATAGCAGAGAATTCACAGTGCTTCGTTATTAAGAGTGTACCTCAATTTGAGAGATGCAACCTCTACAAAAATTTTGTCCATTATGGAGTTAAAAAGAGCAATGGGCTTAGGCTATCTTGCGATATTAAGGCGATATTGCCTGATGAGAACTGATTATCCACCTAAGAACTGATTATCCACCTTATCCACCTAAGAGATGTTGTATGAAGGAATAAAGATATGAGAACAGATAGCAAGGTACACATAAGACCTGTTTGCAACCTATCCTCACATATGGTATTGAAGCGTTGGCGGACACTGTCAAGACAAAGAGCATGCTAAGAACAACTGAAATGAAACAGAGGAATTTGCAAGATCGCGTGAGGAATACAGTAATCTGGAAAATCTGCGAGCTTCAAGATGTGGACAGATGGGGGCGACAGCGTCGACGTACTGGTACCAACACGTGCAAAGATTGAGTACAACAAGCTCTTATAGCTTATATTATTATAGCTCTGCATGGCGTACCAGATGGACCGCGTCCACCAGGGAGACCCCCGAAACGGTGGAGAGATAGCTGGAATACTGCATCACAAGAGGAAACTACCGCACAAACAGACTCTTGAGTCTAAACAAAGTTGAAAAAGAATAAGAAGATATAGAAACGTAGAGAAAACACTGACTTAATCAACATATTCAAAATATTAAACGGCCACACTGATGTGCCTTCGTTACTGGGCCAAATTAAATTCAATATCCCTTCCCGTAGACTAAGAAATAATGAGCTGTTGTTCCTTAGCCATCATAGAACCAATTATCGATTTCATGCTCCCATGTCACGGTTATGTCGTCTTATAAATTCAAGACAGGATCTGGTCTTCTTTGGTGTAAGTCTGTCCAGTTTAAACAATATCTGATTAGATAGTCCAGACCTTGTCTCCATCTTGTTAGTAATTCTCATTTTCTCCTTGCTTTTGTATTCAAATTGCTTTAATTTTTATTCTGATGTATTATATATTGTTCATGTTATGTATTATATTTTATTGGACTATGTCCATTAATTTCAATAAATAAATAAATATATTTTAATGTATTTTATTGTAAATGACTTACGGTCGGTTATAAAGCCGAATCCACTGACAACTGCCACGCGTCCAGCATAGGCGTCGCTCACTTGGTTCACGATACGAATGGGCTGGATATTATCTTAAACAAATATAAAAACAGTAAACAACATTTTTATATGCATGTTAGGATACAATTACTGAATTTGTGCACTGGAGGATTCTTATTTTAATTATGGTGAATCTCTTCTACAACGGCCCAGGGCTTACAACCTGTATGAGCTGGCTTAAGTGATCATTCTACACAATGCAACATTCACCAATTCCATCGTAAGAACATCCACAGATTAAAATGTTTGAATTGGACTATGCTAGAGTAAGCCAGCTCGTACAGGTTTTAAGCACTAAGGCATCGAATAAGACACTTCATACGTGTTTCTCATGTAAATAGCTTCGTCTTTAATTCATGTGAGCCTTCTGCGAGTGTAACTCAACTTAAATAAAAATAATTTCTCAACTCACAGATTATCGTGGATATACGTCATATATGAGATATTGGAGATTTTTTTTTAAATAGAGATGCTAACACGGAATACGTTTCACATCAATATTCTTACTATTTTCAAACGAAGCTAAACGCTTGTGCTATGAAAATAGGACTAACTTGCTGGTCTAGAGTGAGGTTCGAACCCGCGACTTTTGGATCACGAGGCGAGTGTCCTAACCACAAGACCAACAAGCTACTCAACACACAGCAACACAACAAAACAAGGTTTTGAATACCTATTTTTTAAATATATCCAAACTATAACATCTTCATTCATCAGTACATATCCAGCAATGTGGCCTATTTCCTCCTCTATCCTCCTCTATTTAGGGTGATTAATTTATCCATATCTATAACAATAATCTAGAAATGGTAACCTTGATAAATTCATTAGGACTGTCTCAGTATAAAATCAAATAATGTAATAAATCGAAATAATAAATAATTCTTCTTCTTCTTCTTCATCTAGGACTGCGTCCTGTCATTGCTCGGGGCCTGTACCTAGAACACAGATGTCCAGCTATCACGCCATCTTTTATGTGGTCTTACTGGGAGTCTGATACCTGACGTTACCTGTTCGCTGCTACGCTCACTACTCCCATGGGACAAGCTCTCTCCACATGATCTCTCCAGTAACGTCTTCTAGATCTTCCCCATCGGACAATATCCTTGACGTCACAAGACCTTCGTATTTCAGAATTCCTTACTCGGTCTCGGATTGTCAGTCCCGCAATGGGTTGGAGAGTCTTCATCTCAATAATTGTTCTTAGGAGATTTTTAGTTCTGGTAGTGACAGCTCTTGTTTCGATACCGTACGTCATGATTGGGCGGACACAGGTCTTATATATTTTCATGATTGGGCGGATTTATATAGGTCTTATATAATAAGTAATTACTAAACATAATTAACAGTCGTTCGAATGTGTAATACAAGCTTCAAATTTATTAAGTATTTTTTTATAATTTTGAGCTATAAGAAGAAAGCCTCTTACCAGAAAGTTGTACGTCTGTTTGAAGATCAATCAAGGCGATGTCGTTATTAAGGTCGCATGGTTGGTTGTAATGGGGGTGGATGTAAAACTTGCGAGTGGTTATCTTCACCGGGGATGAAGAGTAGTTGGTGCTTCCAAGGTGCACCTGTGTTTGGCTCAATCTGGAAAAAACATATGTGGGGTCAACGACTCATTTCCCCACGCGTTTTGAACAGCGCTGGAATTCCCATTAAAAATTAATCGGGCAAGAAAAAAACACCCCACACATTTAACTGTGTGTTTGATTGTTAACTTTGAGCATGCTCATTCATTAGCATTCTTAAAATAAGCATTCTTATAACGAGCAGGTGTGTACAGTCATTAGAGCATGCTAGTTTTGAGCATGCTAATAAGCATGCGTATCATTACCTTAACCAACCCTTCAGTTTTACAGTTTTTACAAGTCATCTCAGTTTTTAGTTTAGTCTCCCAAATCTACAGTTTTTTTAATTTTAATTAGAGCACACATTTTTACATTTCTATTATATATATTTAATGAAAATAATAATTGAGTTACCAATTTAACATAAATTAGTTGAAATTTTCATATATGTAAATAAAAACAATTGTTTTTAAGTTCTTCATTTTTAATTTTATGAGGGCATTATCAGTCTAAATATTTTACATTCAACAACTTGTATTTATATGAAAAGTATTGAAGAGAGATGCTATAATTTTAATAATCAATGGAGGTTTTTTGTATTTCTGCATGATTCTATGAAACAATTCTATTCAAACTCTAATGACAGGTAATACGTTTCGGACGTTTAGCACTGGCCATTTTCAAAGGGATTTTTGCGCCTTGTATTTCGAGTTCTGTTTTGAATTGATGGCAAGCACACCCGTTCACTCCAGAAGTCGAGATCACTCGATTCGTTGTCTTTTTTATTTAAAGTGATCGATTCAAATATTCGACGTTTCCCTTGTTGCGCTTGCATCAACTGGAGAGTTACGTATGTTGGACCATTAACTGCACCAGCATATCTTTTGTATTACTTGATAGTCATGCATTTTTAAATAAAAGAAAGACCAAAGATCCGTTATTAAATCGACAATTAGTGGATTACCGTTCGTTAGTAAATATTACCGACGCTCGTCTTATAAAACTTTTTTGACCGTCCGTAAGTATCGCAATATCATACTGCTCTTGTCTATGATTTTAGAACTGTCAGAGGCAAATTATATCTCTTTTCTATGGAAACGAAACATAACTTCTATAAACATAACCTTAAATGTCTCGCTCACACCAGATTTTTGGTATACTTCCCACAACACTACACTGGCAGTATCTATTCTCTAACAAAATCTGCAGCAGCTAATAATATATTGATCCAAGAGCATAGAATCTCAAGGCAACAAGCAATTTAGTGGTTGGTGATAATGTCAGATTCCTACACGTGCGCCTTTTTAAATTTTGTCCATTATCTTCTAGAAGCTCTTAAGCAGACCTTTTCGACAAGCGAAAATGGCAGATAAAATCTGAGTCATCTAAAATATTAAAATAATCCACTCGTGTATTGAACACTCTATGTCGTCGAGTTTGTTCATCATCCGACGAATTTGAATAAAATAATAGTTCGACATCGCTATCTGAAAACATTTTTTCTTGAAAATGTAGCAGCAGTCAGCACAGTATGTATGTACATATTAAACAAACGGCATGAAACGCAAATCGACAACGGACTTAACCTTAAAAAATAATACGTCTATCTGTCATATTTCTGTCAATTTCAACTAACCGACGCAGACGGTAAACTGGTGGTTCGACTGTTGGTTTCGGCCGTCGGTAAAATTTTACTAAAATTAGACTAACGGATTGTTATAAGACGAAAAAAATTACATTTGTATAAAATTTGGTTTATTTGGTCTGAAATTTAACTAACGGACGTTTCTAAAACCGGCCTTCAATGGTCATGTTATACATGGTTTCAACGTCTGTTTTACCCAGACAGACAATGAGCAGCTGTCACCACCCATCTGGTGCTGATGAGGCTCCGCAAGAAGACCACCGGCCTGAGCCATCAGAGGTGAGGAGGAAGGCCTGGTGGGGGAACTGCCCAGGTTCCGCTGGCCATCCCTGGATGATGCGATCACCTAGAACAGTTATATCGTTGTATTATATTCAGTGTACAAAAAAATAATCATAATCAAGGATCCCGCAGATTACACCGTGGATAATCTGTCACCACCGGATTCCGTAGCATTTCTTATGATATCTAGGGTTGGACCTCATCAACTGAATAACCTGGTTCATGCGCAAGTCCCTTGCACTATTATCCCATGGTGTCTTCATGACTGCCGACAAAATATTGTCACGGAATCTGGACTGTGAAAGGCAAATCAAATACTTGAAGTTAAATAACTAATATCACTGTACTACTGTACTGTACTGTATTTAACAGAAGCACTGTTCTTTTACTCCAATTTCGCGATTCGCACTATTTATCACTTCTGAATAACTTGTGTCAGATGTACTGATGGAATAGGTTATTGCATTAGGCTTGCCAGTAAGTACTCACGTATTTTATCGCTCGTCGTCTAATCTTGATTCGTTGTCGTTGTCGCTTTGTCTGTGGCTTCCACTAAATGTCAAAACAAACTGTTTGCGCAGCACGATACTACGGTATTTATAGAGACCCGTGTTTTCGCAAATCTATTATATTATCACAGACCTTTGCAGAAATTTCCGATTTACTGTAAAATATGTAAAATGCTATAAATTCCTCGATTACATGTAATTCTTTGTGCTTCTACCATCTCGTGTCAATATTTAAGTATCAATATTTTAAAGTATAGGGCGATCTGAAAATAATTAAACAACTTTTTATTAACCACTTAACTAGTAACTATACATCTACCGGTTTCGATAGCACTGTATCTTCATCAGGATGGACACAAACTAATTATCCATTACTTATTCTAGCAAACAAATCATTTTCTGAATGGGGTCGTGGCTACAGTATGGTGTATGTAATTTAGAAGTGGACGCCAAAATGGGAAATATATCAAATAACGGGCTATTCATAAAATTAATCTGTTATTAATCATATTGGCTTTAACGTAACAGTTTTAGTTTTTGATGTTTATCAAAAACATGAAAATATGTACTTCATAGGAATGACATAAGTACACGTCTTAATAAATTAGAAGACTTAGAAATAAAAAAAATTAAAAATTAATGATAACTATTTATTTAATAAACAATTAGAATTATCGCGGAGCCCAATTCTAGATACGTTGCCCTTCCAATTCACCTAATCCCACCAAAGTTGACGTTTTGTCTCTTTCTTCCCGAAATGCTTTCAGGATTGTTCGTAATTCTGTTTTTAATTAGTAATATTCAACCCTGATGAAGCCTTATCTGTGAGCTGAAACTAGTTGGTAATAACTCAATAAGCTGTTGTCAAACAAAGTGATATTTTATTTAAAGATATTGTGTCTCACCACAACGTGTTTGCTTCGTGTGAATATTTAATTATATTATTATTTTATTGTTACTTACTGCTTTCTTGCATGTCTTCAGGGAAGGCAATCCCTGGAATCAGTGGCTCTCCCTAAAGAAAAAAATGTATCATTAGTATCAATAGTTTTAAAAAACTTAAACCCTATAGCCACTAGCTATGTGTTCATTGAACTTGAGCTAAACAACAATATTTGTTTAAATAAATTATATAAGTCTCACAGAGACGAAGCTATTTATATATATATATATAAACGTGTATGGAAGTATTTTTATACGATGGCCTAGGGCTAACAACCTGTATGAGCTGGCTCAAGTGATTACTCTACACAATGCAACCTTCACCAATTCCATCGTAAGAACGTCCAGACATTATCAAATTTTTACGTATGTATAATATTTCACGACAAGGACTAATGATCTCTCTAGAACAGTCCCTTCAGATATAAGTTTTCCGTTTAAATAGCTTCGTCTCTGTAAAACTTCTTATTTCATCTCAGCTCATCTTCTTCCCCTTGTCCTATTTGGGTCGGGGACTTGTTGCATCGACAGGGCGCGTCCATTCGTCCCTGTCTTGCGCTGATTGTGCGGCCTCCGCCCGTTGTATTCCCATCCTTTCCTCATACAGTTTCTGGAGTTGCCTCGCCCAACTGTGTCTGGGGCGGCCCACTGGACGTCTACCCTCAGAAATCGCACTCAGTATTTTCCTAGGAGTTCGGTCATCAGACATTCTTAGTACGTGCCCAAGCCACCTGAGTTGCGATTTTTCTATGAAGAGTAGCAGTGGTTCAATTTTTTCATGCTTAGATCGTCACAGATCGTCGAGTTTCTTATTTCGTAACCCCTGCCACTCCTCCCCAGTACTTCGTTTCAGCCGCTTGGACTCTACAGCGTGTTTGTTCGTTTAGCATCTTTTTTTTTTAGGGATTTTTTATATTAATATTTTATTTATTTAAGTATACATAGTGAGTACAGAATTATACATATGTGCATTTTTTTGTTTAATTTTTCAGTGATTTAAATTATTTGTTTAGTGTTATGTGAAAGATATTCACTAGGGATGGGCGTTGAATGGACAGACTAGTTGAAATCAACCGTTGACGTTGCGTCGACGCGTCGACGGTTTACGTTTATCGCATGGACTAGTTGAATTCGTAGACGGTGGACGGCGGGCGCCGTGGACGGTAGATGATTCGAGATTCAACGTAGTGCAAAGCAACGAGCGAGAGCAAGACAAAACGTCTCCGTTTATTTCTCTCTCATCTCTCGCTGTCGACTAATAGACGCCATAGACGTCATAGACGGCTCGACGGGTAATTTCATTTCAACTCTAAAGTACAAGACCGTAGAGTGCAGACCTGTGTACACGAACTATGACAGAGACTTGAAATTTGAATGCATGCGTAGAGTGAGATGAGTGAGATAGGCTTAATAAGCTAGTATCTATTATTTTTTATTTGATTTGTGCGATGTGCACGTGCTACGTTTCGGTGAATTCCCAATTTTTCGCTGTATAAAATAAAACTATTCTGTTTAATTATTTTATTTTTTATTGAACTAATATTTTACTGCTTACACCTGATATTGTTGTGTATACCAACTTCTTTCTTTATTATATATAGAAAGAAGCATATAAAACAATATGTAAAAGCCTATAATGTGCGTAAACAAATAAATAATAAAATATTTCTTTTTACATATAAGCACAAGTAACGGTTTTACTTTCCCCGAAACTATATTCCTTCGAACTTCTTTAAATTTTAAAAATTAACGTAATAAAATTTGCCAACGGTTGAGCCGTCGAGCAGCGTCGCGTCGAACCGTAGACAGTTGACCATCGTCCCTACGTTGTTGACGGAGTAAGTAACGTAAGTTGACGGATTCAACTAGTTGA
>JADDOH010024526.1:0-226904 GCA_016648135.1 Agrypnia vestita | reverse complement strand
GGCTACGTTCATGCCGCCCTCTCCTGTCTCGGCGAAGTATGCCACCGCGCAACATGCCTTCTCGGACGCATCACAGAACACTTGCAGTGTCACGTTGCTGCTTCGACGCGAGAGGCACTGGCGCGCTATTTGACACTCACTATTTCTTATGAGTACATTCCATGCGCGCCATTTCCCCATGTGCTCGGGATGTATTTTCTCATCCAACCCGACCTTTGAACGCCATATTTCTTGTAGAAGTATCTTCGACCGGATCAGTAAGCAGGCTAGGAAACCCACCGGGTCGAAAAGACTCATCACGGCGCTCAGCAGCTGTCGTTTGGTCGGGTGGTCCGCCTCCGTCAGCTCCGGTAGGTTTACAAATTTGAAAACAAATTTATCGGAGGCGGGTTCCCACATCATCCCGAGCACTCTCTCGGTCGTTGTATCTTCTCCGATAATTCTTATCGGCTCTACGGCTCGCAGAGTTGGTTCGATGTGTTCCAATACCTCCAGACTATTGGAGGCCCAATTCACTAGATGCATATTTCCTCGACGCAATACCTCGGACACCTGGTTCATCATTGTGATTGCTTCTTCGGAAGTGTCCAAAGCGTCGAGGTAATCATCCATATAGAATGTATTTTGAACTGCTTTGGCTGCGGCTGGGAACTCGTTGGCGCTGGCCTCTGCTATCCGGTTGCGGACATACTGGGCGCTGCTGGGTGAGCATGTTGCACCGAACATCATCGACGTCATTTGATATGTTGTCGGTTCTGGTTAGTTCGGTTGTCTCCACAAATATAGCTGCGCTGCTTGATCCGCCTCTCGGATTTTTATTCTAAGAAACATTTCTTTGACGTCTGCTGCCAGCGCCACTCGTCCTTCACGAACACGGAATACACTTCCTAGTAGAGAACTTAGTAGGTCCGGCCCGGTGATCAGTGTGTCATTTAAGCTTATACCACGACATTTGCTCGCCGCATCAAACACAATACGAATTTTTCAGGGCTTATTGGCATTGAAGACAGCAAAGTGTGGTAGGTAATATTTCCCTTTCATGTTGGCTTCTTCAGCTGGTGACAGAGGGTGAGCATACCCTTTGTTCAGGTATTCGTCCATTTTTGCTCTGTATGCTTCTGCATAAGCCGCATCCTATGCCATCTTTCTTTCAATGCCAGCCAGGCGGTTGGCGGCGCACTGGCGGCTGTCTGGCAGTTCTCTGCTATCCTTTTTCCACAGGAGGCCTGTCTCCCATTGACCGGTGGGTAGTTGTCGTGTGGTTGCTTCCATGATAGCGGTAGCTCGTGCATCCTCCTTATTGACACGGGCCGCGGCGGTTACCCCCAATGAGTCGACGGCGAAGTGTTCGCGCACTAATGCCTCCAGAGTATTGTCGACTACGGGAGAACCTGCACTAGAAACTGCTAATACTGTTGCGTAATCACTATGGTTTTGTTTTCCGACAATGCCATGTATGGCCCACCCCAGGGCCGTGTGGGATCTGATGCCGCCGCCTTGCAGTTCTTGGACCTTCCTTGTCACTATAAGGTGAGCGTGGTCTTGACCAATCAATAATTGTGGTCGCACTTCACTTATGTCGGCGTAATCTTCACACGGATGCGCGCGTTTATTGTTCACTACGTACTGTGAGGGGAGAGCGAGCTTGCGGACCGTACTCGCTCTCATCGGGTATTCGGCCCCGTCACCGCGCACGGGTACACTTATCAACTGGGACCGGTCGTCGGAAGAGCACATTCCACCAGCACCATGAATTCGTAGACTGCGGACCGGTCCCTTGGCCCCGACGGCAGTGGCCACCTCTTGCTCGATAAGGGTGACCGTCGATCCCTCATCGAGAAGCGCGTGCACTGTTATTTGCCTGCGGGGGCCACTCACCATCACTGGTATCACTTTGAGATAAACGCACTGCCTCCCTTGATAGTCACTGGTTTGTCCCACTGTTTCGTTTGTTGTTGGTGCGGGGGTTGTGGCTGCCGAGGTGTTCGTGGAACTGGCGTTTGGTGCTCTCCTTGATGGTCCCCCTTTTGGTCTCGGCTTCCCGAAACGTGGTTGGTTGTGCTGCCGGAGGTGGTGGTCCAGTTCGTGTAGTGTGTGGTGGTGGGGTTCTCTGCAACCGTGCGTCCCACATGATTTGCTGCGACAATCGGGGGAGCGATGGCCCTTTTTCAAACAATTGTAGCAGATCTTTATTCTTCTTACTATGTTCCACCGATCTGCTACCGTCTTCCTTAAGTAGGCCTTGCATCCGGCCAAATGATGTGGTGCTATGTGACATGCAGGGCAGTTTTCATGTCGTTTTCCATCCCTCTGGGGATCCTTGTCCACCTGGCCTGTGGTGATCTGATGGACGTTACCAGTGCGGCGTGTGGTCGTCCTTTTGGTGCGACATCCAGCGTATGAGGCCATTGCCACCATGTCCGACAACCACTCGGATAGATCCTGGATGGTGATGTTGGTGGACCCGCCTTTCCTTGAAGACACCCATATCATCTTCGCACACATAGGTAGCTTGTTGACCATCTCGCTCAGTAGTTGCGGTGACGTCATATATTTGGCGTCGAAGCCTCTTACTGTTGCGACTACATTGCGGACGGCGATAGCATAGTCGATCACGGCATCATAGGGTAGGTCTTCAGTGATGCGGGGATGGCGCCGCACCTTCTCCAACATGGCATCGATGATGTCTTCAGTGTTCCCGAAACGTTCTTGCAATGTACGCATTATTTCGGGAATGTGGTATGGGTCCACCAGTAAAGGGGCGATGGCTTCACGCGCTCGTCCCTTTAGTGAAGTCTGAAGGCGTATCAGGTTTTCTGCAGCTGATAGTCCACATAGTGCAGTAGAGTGTTCAAACTGAGCATGGAACGTGGGCCAGTCGAATGGGTCTCCACTGAAGTGTGGCAGTTCTTTTGCTCCGGACTGCCTTGCCAGCATTGCTGCTACTTGCGCCTCTCCATTGCCAGTCTGGGAGCGGGTGCCCTCTGTGTGTCGGTTCCTTCGTAAGGCTTCTTCGATCCATGAAGCCACTTCTTCCTGCGGGTTGGGATGATTGCGCACCCATTCTCTTGTGAACGCGCTTGCTTCTGGACAGCGGGGGTGCTGTCCTGACTGGTTTGATGAAGTAGGCCTGCCGTTTTCTATGGCTGCTTGGTGAGCAGAATGTCTGGTCATGGTGTTTGCCCCGAAAATTTTATCAGGGCCAGCATTGATGGCTGCACTTCTAGGTGACTGCCCCTTTTCAGGGCCACCGATGTTGATAGTACTTCCAGGTGACTGGCCCTTTTCAGGGCCACCGATGTTGATAGTACTTCCAGGTGACTGCCCCTTTTCAGGGCCACCGATGTTGATAGTACTTCCAGGTGACTGGCCCTTTTCAGGGCCACCGATGTTGATAGTACTTCCAGGTGACTGGCCCTTTTCAGGGCCACCGATGTTGATAGTACTTCCAGGTGACTGGCCCTTTTCAGGGCCACCGATGTTGACTGCACTTCGAAGTGACGACCCCTTTTCAGGGCCACCGATATTGACTGCACTTCGGAATGACGGCCCCTTTTCAGGGCCACCGACTATTTCCTCGTCGATTGGTGTCGCTGCTCCGGCAGCGATGTTCCCAGGTGGTGGCAGTTGTTGGGTGGTGCACACACGGATCAGGACTTCAGCGTGCTCTCGCTGTAGGTCCCGTGAGTGCTGCCGCTCTTGACGGAGCTCCGCCCTCAGTTGGCGGATGGTGTCCTCCGTCCTAGTAGAGTATCGGTCCACCTCGGAACGGGCCTGTTCCGAAGTAACTGACTCGTCGCGATGGTGTTCTTCTTCTTCTTCTGGAACGCGTCCCGATCTGGACCCAGATCGCGACATCCTAGAGTGGTGCACAGGATCCGGCTCGAAGGACCAGCTGTTCCGGACAGGAACACGCAAAAGATAGTTTGGTTCCACGTGCCCAAAACTCGAAGAAACGCACCGAAAGTTTCAGATGGCAAAGTCGTATAAAACCAATCTAGAAACGCCGGTGTAGTAGAGGTTGCCTTAAAAGGGCCAAAGAAGATCCAGAGAAAGTCCAAGTAGTCAGCAGGGTCGTTGTAGGTAGAGAGAAATGAAAGACTGGTAAAAGTGGTCCGATAGGCTCTTAAAGCACCTTCAGGTGTACTGAATTGCTCGCCGTTATGAAACTGTTTATATAGCCAAATTACAAAATCCCTTCCATAACTCCATCGTAAAACAATCAGCCAATCACAAAGCTTGCTTTGCCGATTTCAGCGCTCGCGCCATCTCTGAGTGAATTTTGGTACTAATCAGTCTGACGATTGGCTGCGGAGATCGGCAGAAAGCACTTTGCTCCGACATAAAAAATCGTAAAAATAGTTTCATCGTCTTTTTGAGACGTAAATCATGTTAATTTATACAAGACTAAACCTTGCTGATAATCTAACATAGTCTATGGGACCCGCAAGGTAGTATTAACAGAGTTATTACAAGTTATGTACCGAGTGCAATCGGCTAGTTACATTAAATTCAATAAAAAATAGTTCTTAAGTAGATACATGAATTTTTGTGTAATAATTATGAAGTATATTTTATAAGGCGTCTTTTGACTATAGTTTAATGAGTGAATAATTAATATTATGTTAGTTATAAACAATTTTATCAAACAAAATTCCTCCTACGTTTCTGATGTAATTTGTAGTCGTAAATATATACTTTTTGTATAGATATTTACTGGAAGAATACAATAAAGAAAGTTTTAGTTTAATTGGACTGCTGTAGCGGCCAATATTCGATTTTGACTGAAAGTCATCTTTTTCGGCACGGTATCGCTCGGCCGGTGGGGTCGATATTAGCGATTGCGCTTATGTTGAGCGTAAAAGGTCCATTTTAGGGCCACTATTTTTAATTCCCCATTTTATGTTTTCTATGCGTTTCTTGACTTTTCCTGTGTTTTTAATAAAAATTATTTTTTGAAGAATTTTGTAAAGTTTAATTTATATTTTGTGTGTACGGTGCTCCACGCACTTTTTAGTAATGATGCTCCTCCGCCAGTCTACGTCCAGTCGGTCTTGTGCGACAAGACTCTGATTTTACGGGCTGGGTACCCGTAAATCAGATGCAAGCGATATGGGGAACGGTCAGTCTGCAGCCTGCCGCCCCACTTTAATCTTCGGAATACCAGCCGGGCGCACCCAATTGGCTGGTTCTCGGAAATGTATATACCAGTCTAAATTATCACGCCTCGTGAGCGGGTCAAATTCCAGAAATATTTGGAAAATATTTCGATTTCCATACTGACCATATGTCAGTCAAAAATGCCGCGAACGGCTGATTGCTTCGAAAAGCGCATCGTCTATCGCTTTGCAAGCGATTTACTCTCTTTATTAAAAAATAAAAGATGTGACAAAAATCCATAAATATTACATTGTATATGTCAATATTTAAATCTATAATAATAAACATTATTCATAGAGTCCAAAAAATAGTGTGTCACATAAAGTCTTTTATTTCATCTGTTTACATAAACATTCAAAACTGGCATTGTTTCGTGATGACGCCACCGTTCCACGGCGATCGTTTCGAACTTCTAATTCCTGTCCGAAACAAGATGGGTTTCAAAAAACAGACCTCTACCGACGCTGCAATATTTACTGTAAAACGGACACTGGAGTACTACAGAAACAAAAAGACTACTTCATACGCATGTTTCCTAGACTTGAGCAAGGCTTTCGACAGAGTTTCTCACCCTTTACTTTGGGCAAAACTCAGGGAAAGAGGCATACCATCGGAGGTAATACGTATCCTTGACTCGTGGCACAGACAACAGGAAAACCAAGTAAGGTGGAGAGACAGTCTTTCCGAACCTGTTCACATGACGAGCGGCGTCAGACAGGGAGGGTGCATGTCCCCAATACTGTTCAACCTTTATATGGACGAACTCACTCAAAGGCTAAACAACGCGGGGGTAGGCTGTCACATCGGAGGACAGTGTCTTAACAACATCAGTTATGCTGACGATATGGTACTGATGGCACCGTCTATAAGAGGACTACGCATTCTTCTAAAGATCTGTGAAGTGTTTGCTGAAGAAACAAACATGCTCTATAACCCTAATAAAACAGCACTGTTGGTTATAAAGTATGGTCAGGGCCCAACAAGTATTCCTCCAGTTACTCTGAACGGTGTGGTCCTGAAGGTGACCGAAAGAACAAAATATCTAGGACACATAATTACAAATAATCTAATGGACGACGACGATATTGACAGGCAAAGACGAGCTCTCAGTGTGAAAGCGAATATGCTGTGTAGAAGGTTTCGTCTTTGTAGCACCGCTGTAAAAAGAACGCTCTTCCTTGCCTTCTGTGCAACGTTATATACATGTGAACTCTGGACAAATTATAAAAAGAGCAGCATAGAAAGACTTCGCATACAATATAACAACGCCTTTCGTATGATGTTTGGCCTTCCCAGATATTGCAGCGCTTCCGGTATGTTCACTGAGGGGCGTGTTCCCAACTTTGCAGCCCTCATAAGATCCAGGGTGGCAGGGATGAGGGAAAGGATATACAGCTCCGGAAATATCCTTATCCTGGAAGCCCGTCTTACTCCAGCATCCAGCATCGATGCACACTGGAGAAAGATACTGGCCCCGCATAATTGACTTGCCATCGCTCGCTAAAGCCGATATTTTACCAAATATTTCTTTTGATTACTTTTAATACTTCTCTTCTATGCTATATGATTTTACTATTTCTCTTTTGTTTTATATAATATTTTTAATGTGTGTATTTTCTTTTATATGGAATGTGTGGGATTGCACGAACCTCCCCACATTCTGGAATAAAGCTATATTTATTTATTTATTTATTTATTACTGAATCCACAGTCCATATATCAGACATCCAATCCCACACATCTCAGTCTCCAGAAGAAGGAAACGAAGTTTTCCTAAACATTTTGTGTTATACTCAAAAATAAAATAGTGGAGAAAAAAAACCCCAATGTTTTCGTGTATTGTTCATAATTGTTAAAATGGATTTCTACAAATAAATTCAATTAACGCCAACTTTTGAAAAGCCCTGTCAAAATTTCATTGTTAAAAATGGGCAAGTTTGTGTTTATTTGCAAACATGGAAAAATTCAGTTCGGATTCCTGCTGTCAGTATGAATTTACAATAACCATTAATTATGATTGAAAATACACGAATTGCTAGCAAGAAACTATTGTTAAATAGTTAATTATTCTTCTTCTTTAAATGTAGCAAATTTATTTTGTGGTAACATAATTATAATTAATATAAATTAACTTTGTTTAAACCACTTATTTATTGAAAAAAATCAACATGTTTCAAAGCCAATGGCTTCTTCATCAGGAAAACAAAAATAATATTTTAATTTATATTAATTATAGTTAATTATTCATTTTTGTTTAAAAAAAAAATTGCACAATGAAATTACGATAACTATTAATTATTACAGAAAATACAGGAGTTGCTAGCGAGAAGCTATTGTTAATTATTAATTTTTGATTAAGATTTATTTTTCTTTGCGGCCTAAACTGTTGAAGGTTTTTGGTGAAAGTGAACCGAACAGTTCATAAAGAACAGATTATTTAAGTACGACCCATCTCTAGTAAGCTTATTATCTATGGCGTCTGTCACACGAAATGTGGATTGCTTTTGTATTTGTGTTACTAATCCATTTGTGTTATTAACAACACATTTTTATTTCAGAATGTCGTATATATTGTTTGCTGTTTTTACAGGACCCAACATAATTACTCTCCTTCCAAACCGCATTCAGTGAAATATATAAAATACTTGAGATGAAATGTAAACATATGTAGATATGGGCATATAATGACAAAACTCTATAAATATGAAATATTTATGTGTCACGTAAAATATTTAAGCTCAGCACACTGAACTAAATTCATAATTCTAAGTCATTATGTAGCTGTAGGTATTTTAACCTTCAGACGAATAAACAAGGGGTTATTTTTATGGAGCTTTCTCTGAAACACGAAACACAATTTAAACTTTGTTGTAATTGAAAATATTATACTTTCGTTATACTTCCGTAGTGACTAGCGCTGAAATTGTGAAATGATGCCTCAGTACCATAAGTTTTGGGAGAACCTAAAAATAATAATAAAAAGCTGCCTTTTAGTTTTAGGTGTCCTTGTACATCATCCATTTTTAACATTCATATCAGGTTCGCGCATTTCACATATCTGAGAATGAAGCAACTTCTTACCGGCGCGCTGGTCGGCCCTCCTGGAGTACTCCGAGCACTCCTGCTTGATGTCTGGATACGAGATGTCTACATCAGTGTAGAGCTCTTCATCGCTGCTCGCGGCGGAAGACCCTGGCTCCGTCTTGACGTCAATAACATCTTGGACAACGCTGTTGGGTTCATGCATGGTTCTGGTAACCTATACCTATGACGAGACGAATAAGAAAATGGCATTTGTCAAACCGACGCCGACTAGAGATGGGTCGCTTACGAACGAACTGTTCTTTTTGAACAGTTCATTTTTCTGAACGAACAAATGGTACAGTTCATTTAAGTGAGCTGGTGTTCATAAATTAGACAATCGGAAATCAATTTTTTTGGAAACGATAAGTATTGGTGGAAATTTACGCTGTTTCGTTCATCATATTCTAAGTCCCAATTCGATCCCTTGCCTCTCGCAAGTCGTAATTTTTGTTAGACTAACGACGAAATCTTTTCCAGTCAATCCTATTTTCTTATCATTCTTTCCTCGTTCACTCGCTCAATATGTCAAAACCATGTGTGACCATTTTTAAATTATGTTCATAGTGCTTAATGAAATTTGCAAATTAAAAATACATACCTAAAGACCTTAAAAAAACTTCAAACTTCATTTTTGAGACATATTACATATACAAGAAGTTATATAGCACACGGGAGAAAGTAGATAATTATGTATATACGTTTATATACGGGCAACACAATTAGACTTTTACAAACTATACTGTATACTGCAAGCAAGAGCCCACAAGTTTTATATGGGTGTCGTAATCGCTGTAAGCCGAACCCACTTCAAACCGAATATACAGTTATCCCAACCATCGCATGACGAAGGTGGGGTGGATGTAGGGACGCATGCCTAACAACGATTAGTCAACAATCTGTGAAGATGTGACTTTTTTCGCTAACCACTAGTTTTAGTGCTGTTAACTGCCTTAATTCATTTTATACAAAAAATGGCTGCTATTAGACTAAAATAAAACATAAGAATTTAAACATACATAGTTAAAATTACAATGGAGGTATACGTATACGTATATATAAAATTTGACTCTGGAGTTAAGTATTTTGAAAAGTAATAGTAATGTAATGATAGTTTAAATTTTGAAAGAGATGGATTAAAAATGTCGACATCTGTAGAAAGTTCATTGCCCTATTTATGCATGAATATAAAACCACATCTGTGGTATGTCACAAGTAGGGAAATTTTAATTAAAAAAATTATATTACATGGAAGTGGTATCAGTTTCCTAATATACAAATTAGATTTGAAATATATGAATTGGGTAGACATGTTACCAGACGCACGCAGTCAGCGCACTGAAGCATGAATTGTGCATAAACATACAGGGTGTAACAGAGCTAGTCCACAATACTTTATAACTTGATTCCCGCATAAATTATCCGAGTCCAAAATTTCTTTATAATGATCTAATGTTTATATTTATTGAGATAAGCAAATTTTGCATTTTTTTACAATAATTCTGTAAAACGTATGACCCGATCAGCGATGAACAAATATAGGCACAGGAGCAATGCAGAAATTTGGTCTCCATCACAAAAAACTTTCAAAACCAGCCCCATCAGATATAGCCGACTAACTTGGTAAACTAGAGCTCTACAAAAGTTATACGGTCATCAGAAGTAAATAAAGTAGTGACATCTGTGTTTGCTGTTGGTTTCAAAATACATAACAAAAGAACTTGATAATAGACTAACCATCACATCACGATAGAGAAGATAGAATGCCACATTGGCACTCTACTTTTGGTCATGTGTCACATTACTTTTGCCTCGTCAATTCATACATATTCTAATGCATTTTTTCGATTCTTGAAGTTTTTTAATATTTGGTTTGTCTGATATTGCTGGGTTTTTCATGGACACCCTTTATTCTTGCTGCCTTCAACGCTTGTCTCATACATTTACTTTACCATCCTATCGTCTGTCACACGTTCCGCTTGACCAAACAATCTCAGCGATCCTTTTATTACTGAATCAACTATACTATAGCCAGCATTACATTCACTCCTTATCTGTTTATTCTTCACTCTATCGTACATTGATTATCCACACACATACTTTAGTGATCACATTTCCACCCTTCTAGTCTACATCCAGTCTCTTTTTGTCGTTACTAGGCTTCACTTCCATATATTAAGGTTGGCACCAGAACTCCGTTACTAACAGCTAGTTTCGCTAGTGTGACAGATTCCTATTGGCCATGATTGTGATGAATTGCGTTTGTATTCTCTCATATATTTGTTATTTACCTTCTATGTACTATTATACGCCACAGGTAATAGATTCCATGATGGATATTTCATTGTCTGAATTGGTCCTGCTACCGCTGCCTGCGGGATGCACCATTATAGGATACGCGGATGATGCTTTTCTGCTCGTGTCCGGCCAGAGCCGCTTAGCGCTGGAAGAGAAGAGTAAAAAGTCGATCGAACTGATTGAAGAATGGTGTGAAAGGAACAAGTTGTCTTTGGCGCCGAATAAAACTGTGGCCTTGATGTTGAAAGGGAGCCTGAGTAGAGAGAGGAACCTTACTGTGAAAATGAGAGGGACGAATGTGAAATTTAAGCGAGAGGTCAAATGGCTGGGTGTAACCTTTGATACGTCGGGTTCCTTTCTCTCCCATGTCAAGGCCATCTCAAACAGGGCGCGGGATTTCTTTACTTCCATGAGGAGGGTGAGCGTATCGAATTGGGGACTCCGGTCACCGGCTATGCGCCTAATATACAAGGCGACATATGTGGCTCAGATCACATATGCCGCTGAGGTCTGGGCGCATAGACTAAGTACCGGAGTGATTTCCTCGGCTCTGAGAGAGTGCCCTTGCTTTTTGACCGGGGCCTATCGGACTGTGTCTGGTGCGGCCCTCCCGATTCTGGTGGGGGTGCTTCCTGCGGATTTGGAGGTTGAGGAATTTAGCGCCTTGCATACCCTGAGGCGGGGTCTGGAGGTCAACTACTTTGGTAGGACCATTAGGCCTTCGGATCACGAGCGGTTCCGGGTGTTGGGTCTTAGACTAAGACAAATTACGTTTGAAAAGTGGCAAGAAAGATGGGACACGGCCACCACCGGGAGATGGACTTATTCTTTCTTCCCGAAGGTGGCTGTGAAAGATAAGGGCAGCGGATATTTACCGGTTCTGGATCACTATACGGTGCAGATACTCTCTGGACACGGAGAGTTCAGGTCGAAGCTTTTCGACCTTGGACTCTCCGCAGATCCGTGGTGTACTTGCGGTCGTGTGGCCCAGACGTCGGAACATATCCTCTGGGTATGCAAGATAATGAACGACGCGAGAGAGGACTTGATTGAGGGTATAACGTATCGGGCCTCCGTCCCTCGAACGAGGATCTGGTAAGGAATGCAAGGAACTTCGGATGCTTCCGTGAGTTTGTTAAGGTGTGGGTGTCCCGGTGGGAAATCCTGCGGGGACCTGAGTAAAGAGCTTGCTCTTGTAGAGCTGATCGATACCAAGTCTGATGTTTCTGGGTTGAGTTATTTTTAATCTCTGGTGTATTGCTCTTGAATCGAATGTATATCTGCCGGTCCTGACTTCCCTTGCCGGGTGTCACGTTTTTGTTTTGTCTTTCATTTTCCCCTTGATGGGAGCGGATTGTTCTTCTTTATTTTTTTTTGTTGTGCTGTCTTCGACTTGAAGCTTTCCACTGCCGCCGCCGTGGGATCTCGTCTTATATTTTCTATTATTTTGTTATTTTGATGTAGCATTTACTTTTTATATTATTTTCCTTGCATATAATTATGTATTTTGTTTTATTTTTAATAAAGACTTATCTTGAGGCGGGGACAGTGAATGGTTTTGTTCGAGCGGCCGTGCCACTTCGCAACGGTTATACGACCGGTGCGGAGCAGCACGGTCCTGCTTGTTAGTTGAAAAGAAATGTCAACCTGGAGACGACTGAGTAGGACCGATATGGAAGCTTTTGCTCTTAGAACGGTCCTGGATAAGCGGTGGGTACCATTCACTGTCTGAATTGGTATCTGTTCTTGCATCATTTTATTTCATTCTGTTTTACTTATGATTAAATTTATTTTTAAGTTATACAACATTTGTTTTATTTTACTTTATGTATTTGCATTATATTATTTAAAAAAGACTTCATTCACAATGGGGACAGTAAATTACTTGTCCCGCGGCAATTTATACAACCACTGCAGGGCGGCAAAGTCAAAAACTTTGTTCTGAATTACAACTTCACAATAGAATTTGTTTTTCCTTTAATATATATAGTATATATTATATATATATATATATATATATATATATATATATATAGATATATATTATATATTACGACGTGAAGTTCTGTTGCTCCCAACAGAACTCCTCGTCGCCACCAGTTTTGCTCAGTCGGAGAAGAATCGGACTCACCTCACTTCTACAATTCAAACTCAGGGTACTTCCGGTGTCGTGTACGCTGCACTTCAGCTGTCTCTCACTTTAACTTATTTAAGTTGCAACAGTTCAATGACTAGGGTAATACAACGAAACATTATTTAGATGAAGGGGAATTTATTCAAATGAATTTTAAACAGAAATTAATAATGCCACAGAAGGTGACAATTTTTTATGAAGTATTTTTGGGCATTTTGCACATTGAAACCCTTTTTTTAGAATAAATTGAGATGAAGATTTAATTTACTACGCCTCGACATCAGCGCTAGCGGCCGCGTCATACAAGGATGGAAAAGACAGTGGAACTAAATACTTTTATACTACTGGCGGTGACGCAGCGCGGGTGTTGGTGCGTGGTAATCACATTCTGCAGATTAATGAACATCTGGGCAAAATTTCTATATCACATTTAAAACAATGAAGCTTCAATAGTCTGGCACAAACACCGCTTCCGCACGTGCTTAGCAATGTTCCTTTTTTCTAAAACCGCTCGACCTGATGCACATGTTCTTGTATTTACGGAGTCAGATAACACGCAGCTCGCTCCAGGCGTGATGTGAAATTGATTATTAGAGAGAATTGGAATACCAGGCAAGTCGTGGTCTTCATTTTGCTGGCCTCGCATCTGAAGCAGGATTGCTCCCTTATGGGTCCAGAGAACAACCCCGCCCCGAGGCTTTGGGCTGCCGATGCAGATGATTACCGGAACATCACCTCTGCAGCTGCCCCCCAGGCGTTGCAATGGATTCACCTTTCACTCCATGCTGCGTCACCTGGCCATGGCGCGAAGCGCTCCCGTGGAAAAACCCTCTATTAAGACGAAAGACATTATTAACAACCAATCATGTAATTTCACATGTTATCTTTATGCCACTTCAAATTGCGTCTCTCGGAATGAGCTTACCTATTAACACGAGGGTTAACAGAAAGGTTCACATCTTGCGTGCTGAAGTGTCAGATTCCGAATGCGCAATTTTGTAATATCGTCCCCGCCGTTCGCGACCGCTGTGAAACTATCTGCAGTAGACCAAAGACATTATTTTTCCATAGAGTATTTGCGGTACCTACGCGGTTAGAAATCAATTTTTGGTGTAGATAGTTGGTGCGGGGATCGATAAATTCATTTCTTTAGAGGTTTCGCGAAGAGGTGTGACGAACAGAGGTTGCTACGTCACAATATACATGTACTTAGTTGTGGAGTGTTCACTTCTTCTACGATAGAGGTTGCTAGTATGCAATATATACTAGTTACATTTTCAGGCCTTTCTGTGACATCTCCTAATAGCCCAGGCAAT
This sequence comes from Agrypnia vestita, assembly GCA_016648135.1. Classification (NCBI taxonomy): domain Eukaryota; kingdom Metazoa; phylum Arthropoda; class Insecta; order Trichoptera; family Phryganeidae; genus Agrypnia; species Agrypnia vestita. Next base: position 212,915 of record JADDOH010024526.1, on the reverse strand, counting down.
GAAGGCCAAAAATGAGCTCATGTCGGAACAAATTAGAGACAAGCTGAATTTTTGCCAGTTGTTAGAACCTAATTAGAGGAGTATTTCCTCAAAAATCCCCGCCCCTCCCCCTTGTGCTTCCTCCCCCACCCACCCTTAAACATAAAATTCCAAGTTTTTGAGTTTTTGCTCATGTCTCCGTCATTATTTAAAAAATATATTTTTTTTTACCATTTTATTCCGTAATATCTATTCTTTGAAAAAGCTTATTTAACATTTTTCTGTAAACATAATACTTTCATGAGAATTCACTAAAATACTTGAAATATTTCCTAAAATAAAATTTCAAGCTTTTAGTTATGGCCCATATTCCCTTATTATTGAAGAAAAATTCATATGTTTTTTACCTTTTTATTCCTGAACATCTATTCTTTAAAAAAACTTATTTAACATTTTTCTGTAAACATAATATTTTCATGAGAATTCATAAAAATAGTTAAAATTTTAATTTAAAAAAAATCTAGTTTTTGAGTTACCGCTCATATCCCTTTAGCCTAGGCAATGAAGGTTTTTTGTCGGAAGAAATTAGAGACAAGCTAAAATTTTATCAGTTGTTAGAACCTAATTAGAGGAGTATTTCCTCAACTATCCCCGCCCCTCCCCCTTGTGCTCCCTCCCCCACCCCCCTAAACATAATTTTTTGAAGACTTTTTATTATCGCTCATATCTCCCTCATTCTTTAAGCAAAATTTTTTTTTACCGTTTTATTCCTTAACAACTATTCTTTAAAAAAGCCTATATAACATTTTTTTGTAAACATAACAGTTTTATGAGAATTTACTGAAATAGTTAAAATTTTCGCTTTTTATATGAATTTATTCGAAATATATTATACATATACCTACACACTTAATCATCATTAATTTTGCCACGATCGTCGTCCATTGGTGCATTGTGACATGAATATCCACTGCAGTGCCCGCACATTTCTGAACAAAGTATCCTGACTTTCTACATCTGCAATAATTCCCACAGCAAATTTACAGGAACATGACACTGAATGCAAAAGATCATTTGGCGTTAAAGTTTTCAAAGAAGTCACTGGTTGAAGAACTTTTCTCTGCTTCATTTTCATATACAGACTCCCACTTCCATCCCCATTCAGTAGCTAGTAAATTATTGCCTAACCATTTCTGGACTTGCAAGTAAACTCTTTGTACCTATGTGTTGTTGACATGCCTCGGTTGTGGGGGTAATTTTGCCAGATCGAAATTTGATCGTAAATTTGATTTTCTGTCAGATTCAATAATTTGAAGTAAGGAGCTTCATTTAAGTTTGTTTGTATATTGATTCCATATAGTCCAAGGGTAAAACTTTCTCTTATAGCAATAGCTCTTTTGATATATTTTCTTGCAAAAATATTGAAGCTTGTCGCTGAGTTTCAACTTTCACCACTTTAACAGCTTTTATCTTTCCTAAACCATAACAGTATGATGTAGTATCACATCTGGTCATTGCATGTACAAACAAGAGACTTCTTCTAATTATACTGTGCTGCTCAATCAAAAAATCTAAATATAAAATAGTTTAGTGGGATCTTTGCTACCTTTTTGCTTACAAAAATAATTTTTTTTTTTCTCTGGAGCCAGGGCCACTAATAAAGTCAACAAATCTGTATCAGATCCTACAACAACAACCTTCGTGTAATCCTTAAGCTTTTCTATAGCAACATTCACTATATTTGCATCATCTTTAGCGGTCAAGGTTGATATTGACCAACATTTGCCACTACGTCTCACTGTAAATAATCATTTTGTTGTAAACAGCTCTAGCTCTCTTTCTGTCAGTTTAGAGTTGATTTCCATCATTTTTTGTACATATAAATGGGGGATTTCGCATAAGGTAAGTGCTTGTAAGTGTATTCTGACCATACACTACAGCCCACAAACTTTCAAGTCCACTTTCTTCCATGATATATCCTACAGAGCCCATAAATGAAATAAGGAGGTAAAAACCCCCTAGCCTTACAATTATCTTAGCGATTTCGTTATCAATTTCTGCAGAAGCTACAATCTCGGACGCCTTCATAAACAAGGATTGGTCAAAAGTGACCCAGAAAGCCAAATGTAGTTTATAGGGAATAAAGTTGTTATTGTGGAATCGTAAATGTTCATGGCAGCTTTCATTTCGCTGTAATCTTTGACATTAATATTCTTTAATCCCCTATGTACATTTTTCTTTGTGTACGCTCGTATCCTTATACTATCAGGGGCTTTAAATGATCCAGAGTATTGTTTTTTAATCTTCACTTCAGTTTTTACTTTGGTAGCTGGTGCAATACATTGCATTCTATCTATAGTGTGGAAAGTGTTTAGGCCATTCAATAATAGAATGTTAACATCAGCGTTGTCAAAAACATGTTGGAGAAAGGCACCTTAATTTACTTTTGGCGATGCTGTACCAATGCATTATTATAATATGTTGACGTTTCATAATAGGATGCACAGACACCCATTGAAGAAAGCATGTTGATTAAATGTCTGGACCCATACGAACGAGGAAGTTTAAGTGTTAAACCAATATGTAGCGGCGAAAAAAAGGATCCAGGTTTTACAGCAGGTCTTATACAGTGATTAGAGGTGTAGAGGTGTAGGGATGGGAGGGGAGATTTAACTGCGCACTTATTATTGTTCACATGATCTAATATGTGATTGTGATTGTATGATTGTGGTGATTCTGAATACTCACCCTCGAATACTAGTTATATGAGACTGCTGAAATGCTTAAAAATTGTTTCGATCTACTTTTATCGAATGATTTAAGATTCCGTTTTTATAAACATAAAAATTTAAAAACCAAATAATTCAAGGAATGACGAATAAAATAGTAAGTCTAGAAAAATGTTAATTTTTTGCTTAAATAATAACAGAATATGGGCCATAACTAAAGAGCTTGAAATTTTTTGTTAATGAAAATTTTAAGTATTTTAGTGAATTCTCATGAAAATATTATGTTTATCGAAAAATGTTAAATAATCTTTTTTAAAGAATAGATGTTAAGGAATGAAAAGGTAAAATAAAAATGAATTTTTCTTAAATAATAACAGAATATGGGCCATATCTAAAAAGCTTGATATGTAAATTTTAAGTATTTTAGTGAATTCTCACGAAAGTATTATGTTTACAAAAAATGTTGTATTAGCTTTTATAAAGATTATTTGTTAAGAAATAAAACTTTAAAAAAATATTAATTTTTCTCAAATAATTAGGGAGATATTAGCGATAATAAAAAGTCTTGAAAATGGATGTTTAAGGGCGGGTGGGGGAGAGAGCACAAGCGGGAGGGGCGGGGACTTTTGAGGAAACACTCCTCTAATAAGGTTCTAACAACTGGCAAAAATTCAGCTTGTCTCTAATTTATTCCGACAAAAAACCTTCATTGCCTGGGCTATAAAGGTGGAATCAAAGTCGTGAGAATAGGGCAACAAATACTTAAAGATACAAATACAAACTAGCATGAGATTTGCCTCTCAGTAAAATATACGGTTCGTATAAAATATCCGTTTTATTTAACACAAAAATATGTCCAATGACCTTAATAATAACCTTAACTCTTTAATAATATTATAGAAGGCCCGATAAAGAAGCTTTTGCTCTCAGAGCGGTCCTGGGCAAGCGGTGGGTACCATCACTGGCCACAATTGCATTCAGGGCACCATTTTCCCTACATCCCACAGTCACCCTCCGTTAGATATTCTCAGCAATACCGTTTTAAATAAATATTATTCTCAAATACATAAGCTCATTCAGATATTTTGATCTTTCATTGCTTATTTCACACCTACTCAAGTAACTGGTTCTCTACCGCATTCAGCCTCGTTGCACTCTCTATTTCAGGCTTAACTTCTTAACCTTCTATGACTTGGCACTACCAATACAATGTTAGCAAATTGATAAAAGTAAGTTTTAAAAATATTTTACTAAAAGAAAAACGTCAGTACATGAATTCATCTAGTTGTAAAATATGGACAAACATTACAGCTGTTCAATTTATGGTTAAGTTATTGTACTCATGTTAGTATCAACTTGTCTGTGGCTGTGAACAAAATAAGAACAAGCCCAGGGTGCAAGTAGAGTACAAGGAAGAGAACAAGCAATCCTCTTCCGAGGAAATTAGTCCCATGGTGTTGGACGAGATGGAGCAGACGATGAGCAGGAGAAGGAGCAGAGATGTTTACTAATGGCAGCTGAGGGAGTCAAGAAAACACATTCTTCCAGTACAGAAGTAAGCACTGAGATTGACGCCTTGAATGAGGCAGTAGATTGCTATACCAAAGTGACGAGGGCTCGTTGTAAGAGATTATATACCGACCTCTTCCGTGATACATTCCAGTCCGTGAAGAAGGCCCTAAATGATACTAAGATGGACAAGGGCGACATGAATGATGCGATATTGTTTGATGGTTCGAGTAGGATTCCCGAGAATCAGAATCTTCTACTAAATTTCGTTAACGGCATTGAAACTGTTGGCTGTTGGTGATGACCAAGATCTGGGAGTGCAACGTTCGGATTCCTTGCGAGCAGATGCAGACCACGTATGCTGACAACAAGCCAGCAGTCGCAGTGCAGGTATTCGAGGATGGCCTAGCGTAATCTACGGCTTTCGAGAAACATCTATAAAAGCCTTAAAGCCACGAGAAAGTAAACCGAAGCGAATAATACGTGTGAAAATTGGATAGAATGTTTTAGTGATTAGTGAATAAAGTGTTTATAGTGTTTATTGACGAGTGATAAATTTACGTGGTATGTAGTTTTGTACGTTTGATTAATTAATACTTAATTAGTCCGTCATTAAATTCCAGCGTTTTTATTAATTCCTCCTGCAGCCACGACACGTGACAATACATGTGTATATGCAATATTACAGAGCTCCCTGATAACGTGACTCGCGGAAGACAAATGAGGACAAAGAAGGGTTAAACTAGGTATTTGGAACTGTAAAATAGCTTTAGTCTGCTTTTGAAGATTGCTGATGTGATATCTGTGCATGGCTGATTCCACAGCCTTGCCGACTGTACTTGGAATGGGGAGCTGGAGATTTCGGCGGCATGAATGGTGACGGAAGTGAAGCTTTCAGCGGAACGGAGCGGGAGGCCACGATAAGGCAGAAAGATGAATTTTGATTTCAGGTACAGAAGTGAGGATTGAAAGACATTTTAGGTGCAACCTAAATGTTGTACCGTTGTCGGATTCCAGACCAGTGGAGAAGATTGCGATAAGTTGAGACGTGATGGAATGTTTTAAGGTTGAAGCTGAATGGGATATACATCACTGCACCCCCGCCCTGGAGCCCTTTCCATACAATCCTCTACAGAGCAGCCACGCCCCCAGCCCACCAAACCGACACTCGCAATCAATCATCTTCCACGATGGTTTTCTTCCAAAATTAAGGGTCATATTCAAAGTTTTCATTATTTTCTTATTTTTAAGACTTTAATGCTTATGTAAGCATGCGATTTGCATCGAAGTAAATAAATAAACATTTTAAGGAATATTTAATTATATTTAAAAAAAAGAAAAATATACAAGTTTTTTGGGAGAATTTTTTTCCAATATATAGCTTAGCTAAAATTATAGTAAATAAAAAGAAAGACCTTTTCACTTAAATAAAATACAATTATAATTTTGATTGCACGTATAAGTACACTGTGAACCAGAAAAAAGTCTTCCCCAATGTATGAAATTATATGTATTTTTAAGTGTGATTTATGATTACGAATAAGTGAAAAGCGAGCTCCAGTGTGCTTACGTAAATGTATTTTTAAGATTGACTTCTGATTGCACGGCGAACATACAACCAGTTTTTCTCCAAAGTGCGGAAGAGCATTGCTTGGTTAGTGTGACTTATGATACTGCGAACATGAAAACATTTTTTTTTCAAGTGTGCTTAACAAAAATAATTGCACTGCGAACATGCAAAAAAAAATGTCTCCAGGGTGCGTAGCGCAAGAGCATGCTTTTTTTAAGTGTGACTTCTGATTGCACGAATAATTGCAATGCGAATATGAGAAAAGTTTTCTCAAATGTGTTTAAAGACGTGTACTTTTAAATTTGACATTTGAATGCAAGAATAATCGCACTGTGAAAATGAAAAAAGTCTTTTTCCAGTGTGCTTTTGTGCATGTAATTTAAAATTTGACTTATAATTGCAAGAAAAATCGCACTGCGAACATGAAAAACGTTTTTTTCCAGTGTGCTTAAGCACATGTAATTTTAAATTTGACTTATGATTACAAGAATAATCGCACTGTGAACATGAAAAAAGTTTTTTTCCAGTGTGCTTAAGCACGTGTATTTTTAAACTTGACTTATGATTGCAAGAATAATCGCACTGTGAACATGACAAAAGTTTTTTTCTAGAATGCGTTAGAGCATGACGTTTTAAGTGTGACTTTTGATTGCAAGAATAATCGCACTGTGAACATGAAAATGGTTTTTCTCCAGAGTGCGTAAAAGCGTGAATTTGTAAGTTTGACTTTCGATTGCAAGAATAATCGCACTGTGAACAAGAAAATGGTTTTTCTCCAGAGTGCGTTAAGGCATGACTTTTTAAGTATGACTTATAATTGCAAGAATATTTGCAATATGAACATGAAAAAAGTTTTTTTCCGGTGTGCTTAAGCACATGTAATTTTAAAGTTGACTTCCGATTGCACGAATAATTGCAGTGCGAACATGAAAACGTTTTATCAGCGGTAGCAAGCGTGCACCTGCTTGTAAATTGTGTAACGCTGGAACGCTCCGATTCCGGCTGCTTTCCAGGGGCAGGCGATGACGTAGTTGAATTGTCCATAAGAGAATCTTGTATTCTTAAGAGATCTGTAAAGTAAATATGTTGTCAATTTTTAATAAAACACTATTTTACTTTTGAGTTAATATAACATATTTCGGAAATCTTTCTTTCCTTATTTTTTAATATTTTTTTAAAGTAGGTAATACGATCATTTTTATATTTCCTAATATATACAGCATAAGATATAAGTATATAAAATTTTTAATCAAAAGTAAGTAACACATATTTTTTAAATTTTTTCATAAAAGTCGATATGTTGTTTTCTATCCCTAATATCCTCTGGTAGTTTCATATATAATTTCATCCCAATGTACATCATAGAAGTTTGCGATCTTTTTTTCATTCGGAATGGTAATCTTATTTCATATTTTCTTCTTGTACAGTGGTCATAATGTTTCTATATTACGACAAGTAAATGTTTCGGCGTTAACTTTGTGGAAATCCATTATGAACAAATTATGAAATAAAACAATGAACTTTGTTTTTTTTTTCACTTATATTTGAGCACTTGTTTCACTACATGTTTCGGAAACGTCCGTTTCCATCGTCAGGTGAATTAAGACTGATGTATGTGGGATTGGTTGTCTGGTGTGTGGGTTGTAGATTCGGTAGAAGTGGAGGGGCTATCTGATAAATTCACCTGATGAAGGAAACGGACGTTTCCGAAACATGTGGTGAAACAAGTGCTTAAATATAAATGGAAAAAACAAAGTTTATTGTTTTATCTCATAATTTCTTTATTATTGTTGTGTCCATTAATAATTTTATATATATATTGTGACGAATGTGCGGACGCTTGGAGGAGGGAGAGGCATGCGTGCGAGCGAGACGCGTGGATGGCGCCCGTTCTGTTGCGCCGCACCGGGCAGAACGAGATTCACCGGGGTCCGAATCAGTTGTACATATTGTATTATAAAGTAGTGTCTCCAATAAATATTATTACCTACGTAACGTGTATTACTAGAAGAACCCGATTATTCCCAAGTGCGTAGGCCGAGTTATATTGCCTACGCACGCAAGAACAACACATATATATATATATAATGTGGTTTTCCAAATATTTTAGTTTTTTTAAATAAAAGCTTTTTTGCGTTGCTCTGAAAAGAGAAACAACGTTTATAGCTATTATTTTATATTAGAAACTTTATGTATTATTAAATATGTATTATTCACCGCTATATTATAATTTTCTCAATAGCTCGATTGTCAGTTGTTTGTGAAAGAATTTTCACACAAATTTAAACGTTCCATTTTAACAATTCAAATTAAATGAAGATCAATAGGTACCTACCGATCTTCATTTACATCTCCCCCCCCAACTCAGAAGTCTTCGGACTCCTGCGACACTGGAATAAGTTTCGTTATGTGGAAGAGATTTGATTCACATTTCTTATGTCCTGTATCTATTCTATAAATTGTGTTTGACATTTTTTCTAAAACCTGAAATGGGCCAATTTTTAATTCATCCAATTTTTTTCTGTTTAATCGGTTTCCATTCTCAATATATACCAAATAACAAAGTACATATATATAAGTACAGGAAATTTAATTATTTGTCTTAATGTCATTATTTGTAAGCTTTTTAACATCACTTTAATAATTATATATCTATTTCATTTTAGTATAATTCTGGTATAATTCTTGAAGCTTTATTTTGGAGTAGTGTTCAATTTTTCAAATCTTCTTCATTGGTCAGCAATATAGTATACAGCTGCAATAGTTATTATGTGGGACTGTTATTGCGTTATATACAGGGTGTATCAGAGCTAGCAGCAGAAACTTAGCCGGTAGATTCCTGACTATATTATGAGTCTAAAATGTTGAAGCAACCGTGACCTAATATATTAGTTATTGATCAATTGTTATTTTTATTTTTTATTATTTTATTTGGGAAACATACAGTACATTTTTTTTTTTTTTTTATATAATGTCAAAAAAATATTTGTGAGTATGACCAGTAAAGTTTCCTCGAAGCTGGTAATAAAAAATAAAAAAACTAAATAAAAAACAATGATAAAGAATATGTGATAAATAATAAATATTTCAAAGATTTAAATTGTGATAATGCATAAAATGGGAGGGGTGGGGAGAGGGAGGGAATGGGATTCAATAAAAGAAGTATCAAATCAATAGTCATAAATGAGATATGCAATATCAAAGTTAGCATTTTTTTCAATATTTCTGACTTATTTTTTGCAAAAAGTTGAACTATCTTTATAGTAACTTATATCGATTATGAAAAATTCGTTTGCTTCAGTACAATTTAAATAAAATGATAAAAACCTTGTAAAAAAGTACTTTATTCAATTTTTGCAGGATTTTTATCATTTTATTCGACTTGTATTAAAGAAAATGAATTTTTCATAATCGATATAAGTTACTGTAATGATAGTTCAACTTTTTTCAAAAAATAAGTAAGAAATATTGAAAAAAAATGCAAACTTTGATATTGCATAACTCCATAAGTATTGATATTAGGCCATAGTTGCTTGAACATTTTTACAACTCATAACATAGTCAGGAATCTACCTGTCAAGTTTCTGCTGCTAAATCCACGCTGTTCCTCACATAGTATATTTTGAATTTCTAAATAGTAAACAAGCTGTTCTTTTATAATATATTCTGGTATGTTTTCATACTTGGGAGGCGTATTTACAGGTTTTATAGTATTTTTAATCTTTGGTATTGTGATAACTCTCGATATTTTACATGATTGTAGAAAAGTTCCTTAGTTAATAGATTCGTTTATAATATTTGTTACGGACAGGACAAGACCTGATCATACCATCAGGCAACAGAACACTCGAGTTCTAAATGCCAAGCAGAGCGGAGATTGCATTCTCCACAAAGGCCCCTTTCAGGGCCACTGCCAATGGCCGCCCCGGTTGGGGGTGGGTACCGTGCCGAAGACGGCGCGCGAGTTTTCGGCCGCGGTGGTCGCTTTCGATCGTGGCGGGCGTCAGGCGGCGGCAACCGAGAAGGGGGGAAGCGAATTGGAAGGAAGTAGCTTCATAAAATCACATCTCGCTGGGAGCAATAAAAATGCGTACACGACATGGGCTGAAATGTATATGTTTTTTACTGAGAAATGTTATATGAAAATCTTAATTTTCAGATTCTCAGAGTTTCTAAAATTATGGAAGTTATTGAATTGTTTCAGAGATCTCAATGAGACTGAATCACAATTGTATGTAATAAAAATGTCGCATTTCATTGCTCCAAGTAGAGGAGAGAGAGCGGGAGGTGATTTTATTCCACACGTAAAGAGCATTGATGCCTGGTTGCCATGACAACCGGGTATCATCATCATCAGCACTTGGTCGCCCCCGACCCAGTCGGGGGTGAATACCGTGTCTAAGTCGGTAACCTGGGCGACAGGTCTGGAACTCGCAATTAAAAATATGAATCGAGAGAATTATGCTCTCGGAAAGTAAAATTATGCCTCGCTTTGAACATGTAAATGTTGTACAGCGTAATCCAGACATGTCTTTCATACTGGCATAATATTGTATTATAAATGCTAATGAATATCTCTGATTTCAGAATTTGGATTTCCTTGTTGAAGTCCAGGAGCTTGACAGGATTGCATCATGACTGTATGTAAAAATGGAATGTCACATTTTATTGTTCAATAAAGAGAAAGCGGGAGATATTTTTATTTTGCGTAAGACGCAAGTTTGCCCTATTATCTGAACCATTTTGGTTGAACACTGAAAGTAAAGTCATTTTAAAATCCCGGCAAAATCAGTTGCCTTGCTCACTTTGAGGAAATTACATGGTCAAAAATATTTTATAAAATTTACCTGAAATAAAGAGTTGTCAAGTAAATTCACACACACACCGCACGATATAGTGAGTTATCGGCAGTTTATATGGTAAAAAACACATTTTTTCTGATAATTGAATATTTTATGAAAATTAATCAAAGTGAGATTGTAGCTCTCACAGACTTAAAATCAAACTGAAACCTTTTTTACAGTGTTCTCAACGAGAATACTTCTTAAAGTTAATGTGCTTTACGCATGTAAAGTTGTACCGGGACGCCGGAGAAAACTAACTGAGAAAGCTTTCTCCGCGGCCCCCTTTTTGAAGGCATATCGCGCAAGTAATATTTCCCTGACAGACTTGAAAATATTACTACAAGACGCGCCCAGTCAATACCTATCCATTGGTAATGCTAAGACACCGATAAACATTTGGTCACTAATTTTTTACTGAATTTAATCTGACCACCACTGAGGTGAAATTTTGCCGAAATCACAAAAGTAGAAATAACTTCTGACAGAAGTGTCCGATTTTGATGAATCTTTTTGTATCATGATCGCAATGTAAATACCTATTTAGAGAGTATACACATGCCTATATAGGCTCATTTTTTGACTTGGAAGAAAAATTGACTTTTTGAACTTTTCTTAAAAACGCGTTAAGTATAAAAACCAATTTGTCCATAGACGAAAGTGGTATCAAAATACTCGTTAGGGCGAGTACTATGCAGAAATTATGGAAAGCATCGCGTAACGATTAAACCACCTACCTTTATGACCTGATTTAACTTCGACCCTTCACGGTCGACATAATTAAAGCATTTCATAAGTTAGTAGGACCCGCAGGTCCGATGAACTGTGTCACGGCCTTATGCAAGGTCAGGCCTATACGTGACATAGTTTTGTAGCCCTGTGGGATACATGCAAAACCTGTAATTAACCATTTTTTGTCTTCAGACCGGGATCAGTACGGCCGCTCGCGGGTCTAGTTCCCGGAAGTGCTGTAAGATGACGCCAGTCGCGATTCAAACCACGGTGACAGAGAGGGGAGATTTTGCCCACTCTGATTGGGTTACGTAATATGCTGTTGCATCATATCTTGTAAATCTCTGAGAATGTTATAAAATAAAAGGTTTTGTAAAGCGGTCACCTGTTACACATTCACGTGTGGTGATTTAAACGCTGTCGGACCACTTTCATCTGCATTTTATTTATCTCCCGATACCTATTGGAGAATTCTGCCGGGACCTGATTACTGCAGTGAATCTACGATCCAGCCTCCGCGATCTTCGGCGCCCCTGGCTGAGAATTTTGGACGACGGCCGGCGCTTCCCTATGACGAATTTCGCATTACAGCGAAAATATGCTGTTTAACACGAGACACCCGTGCTGTATTTCTCCGGCCACTACTACGCTTCTTGGCCGACGGAGCGGACTCAGCGGACCGCCCTGTGTTTTTGTTTGTTCTGTGCGGAACAGTTTAATGTATATACTTTTTGAATTTATGTAATATTTTTTTATGTAAAAACCTGTAATGGGCGTAAAGAAGTAAATAATATCGTCTTAAAAATTGGTTAACAAAAATAATAAATAGGAACGGAACGATTTGATTTGATTTTTTTTTCTTAAGATTTCATCCAGAAAAATAAGTTTGGAGTTCAAACTGCAATCAAGTGTTGATGCAAAGTGTCGCTTGGTAAACACATTGTACCAATATGTGATAGATACTGTGTAGAGAGAACATTGCAGGTAAACCAACCAACGGTTTTCAATGATTGGTGTTCAAATAGATGTCTTCTGCTAAACACTTATTTTTATGCTATACTATATATGCATATTCATATATTTTCACAGGTTTTGGTATACCTCCTTTCAATTTTATTTTTAAAATCTACATTTTTTTATTTCCTTATTTTCTAATTTTCTGTATTTTATGTTTTTTTTTATATTTAAATACTTGCATAGAGAAACCCACTGGAAAATAAAGGAGCCATATTCTTCACGAGCCACGTTCTCCCCATTTACTCTTCTCCCCCCATATTCTCAATGCAAATCTACACCGTTCCACAGATCTGACCCAAGATTTGCAAACATATTATTGTGGACCCTGCTGCTAACCTGGGTTATATCTCCCCTGCCTCCTTTACACCATTCCTCACCATATATTCCCATTTTTCAGTCTGTAACTCTTTGTTAAGGATGTGTAGTAGCCATTATGGACATAGTTTGAGTAATATTAATATTTTTTATTTTGTTTTAACAGAGTTAGTCCGCTTTTAATAAGGCTGTCACTGCACTTCATCGCCCTAAAACATTTTATCTTCAAATTTTCACCACCTTGTTTTTTCTAATTTCAACACAGAAACTGAACACAAAGTATCTACTTTTTTGTGATATTTATTTTATATCTTTGTAATTAGTAATCTATATAAATTTTAGTTTGTTGGTTTTTGAGAAATATTGTAGAAACATGTAAGTGAGTAATAGGAAAATTCTAAATGATTTCTATCGATTTAAACTTATGATATACATCTTTTAGTAATGTTACAAAAATAAAACACAATGGTACAGATCGGAACTAAAATATTTTTAGTTTCTTTTTACAACCCTGAAGAAAACCTCTCGCCAAACCACTCTCAGTTGAAGAAATACTGGTATTGATGGATTTATCACTCAAAATGAACATACCATAATCAATTGCTGGGGTTTCAAAGAAATATGGAAAAAAGAACACTCTATGCACACTGTTAGTAGTTCTGAATACATACATCTTGGCGTACCACAGGGCAGCACATTAGGTCCTTCAGTTTCTCTAATATATATCAATAACTTATCCAGCATTGCACATATTGACATGAAGCTGAGGGAAAAGCTGAAACTAAAATGGGGAAAATCAAATTTCGGCTTGAACCTACTCGCGCTAAATGCCAATAAAACTAAAATAAATAAAGTAGGCAAACCATCGCGTTGTCCTAATGTACCCTCACAAACATGTGGCATGAGTAGTTAGTTACTGTGAAGGCAAATGTGAAACATTGGGACACTCCAAAACTATAGGTCATCCAGGCATTACTAATGACGATAAGCTCAGATGGATACTGGTAAACCTAGAGAACTCATGTAGGTACTGTTTCAGAGTTCTTAGGTGTGCTCACACATACACATACTTTATTTCACACTCTATCAGAGCAACGTAGCTTATGGTATATTCCAGGGGGTGCAGGGAGAACAAGAAGCATGACTTTATTCAAACATATATATGGTCCGCTGTCACTTGGCAACCGCTATTTGCCATTCGTAACTCGTGCCAGCTGGAACGTACTAATGCCATGGAGCTGTGCTGACCAAGATGTTCTTGCCGTGAAGCCCGAGCCAGGGTCTGCAGCCGGGAGCGACAACGAAGGAGCTTTCTATACCCATATAGACATATCGTAGTGTGTAATGCTCGGCGTAATATTATACGTTTTATTTTTACAAAAAAAAAACATATTTTCTATCACATAGCTTACGGTGTATCATGTCATTTAATTAAATCATATTTAAAATCATAGATATGTACCAACTCTCATGAAAAACGGTTAAAAAATCGAAATTTGGTACTGGGTCTGAAATGACCCACACCGCTGGCCGTATTTTGTTTCGACCCATCGGGTTATATGGTTAATTGTTATTAGATCAATCAAATATATAAAGGACACTAATGACATTCACTTTATACAAAAAGATTATTTTTATAGTTCCAATATAAAGTTTAAACAACTCTGGTATTATTGATAGTAAATCAAAAAGGTTATTTTTTATAGTTCCAAAAGAAAGTTTAAACAACTCTGGTATTATTGATATTAGATCAACAAAGGTTATTCTTTAAAACCACTCACTGTTTGAATATACATACTTCAATTAATAGTTAAAACCTAATTCTTTCTCTACTGAATTAGTTACTCAATACTAAGTAGGTGTAGAAGGAACTAAACTTGGTCGTCGAAAAACACATGTTTATCGCACCACCGTAGAAAGACGAAGCGCCGAGGCAGAAGAATACCTCGCGGCGAGGATAATTTAAGGGATCTTATAGCACACTTACAACGACACGTATATGAAACAATGACATATATGTGAGGGTGACAGTGATACTAAACTACATTCAATTGCTAATTGGGGACCCTTTGTGATCCACCTTGTAGAAAGAGACCATCTATCCAGTTCGTGGGCGCAATGAATCGACTGTTCAAGTGTCGTTTGACCTATATACGTCGGCTGGTATAAAACAGTTTAAGCTGTTTTTTCACAGTATAGTTGCAATTTTTGAAATTTATTTAAGTCACAGATTTAAAAAATTTGATAGTTGGAAATGTTTTCTGTTTTTTATCACGTAATCCATTATTGAATACAAAATGATTGCGATAGAATCCAAATTTACGTATTTTTTAAATATACCATAACAAGGAGGGCTCCATGGCGCCATCACCAGCGGCTGGGGATGCATGGAGAAGAGACGTGACGTGGCTGTGACGGAGTAGCTTAAGTATTATATTGCATATAATTAGTAATTAGTAATAAAATTTGTGAATTTTAATTTTGAATAGCCGTCGTCTTTTAGAAAATCGATCGTGTTCGTGCATGTCTTCAGCTAAGGGCACATGCTCATCAATATAAACAAATCTAAGTTTAATTTCTTATATAACTCATAGAAGTATCAAACATGCAATATAAATAAACATGTTTAAAATAGAAATAAAATAAATAAAAATTTCAAAAAATTAATTGAGCATTAACAAAACAAACATATCTACGATGTTCTTATAAATTATAATGTTATAAATACTTTTTTAATGTTTTCCGATTTATTCATTTAAAATTAAAATTAAAATCCTACGATGGATTGCACTTGTAGTTTTGATTGCACGTATAAGGTACACTGTGAACAAGAAAAAGTTTTTCAAGTGTGTGAAAGCACATTTACTGTAAAATGTGTTTAACGACTACACGAATAACCCCACATGATCATGAAAACAGTTATTCGCCAAAGTGCGTGTGAGCATATCTTTTAAATCTGACTTAGGATTGAATAATTAATTTATATATAAACCTGATATTTTTACTTGGTGTATGAAAGTAGACGGAGTTTAAAATGAGCTTTAATACTGCAACTCAAGTAATTGCAACATGATCATAAAAATAGATTTTACACCAGTTTGCTCAGCACATGTAATTGTAAGCTTGGTTTAGGAATGCACGAATAATTGCACTGCGAACAAAAAGACAGTTATTTCCCATAATGCGTAAGAACATGTATTTTTAGGTTTGACTCCTGATTGAATGAGTAATCGCACTGCGAACGTGAAAACAGTCATTCTCTAGTATGCTTAAGCACATGTACTTTTAAAGCAGACTTCCGATTGCACGAATAATCGCATTGCGAACGTGAAAACAATTTTTCTCCAGAGTGCGTAAGAGCGTGTATTTTTAAGCTTGAATTCTGATTGCAAGAATAATCGCACTGCGAACATGAATAAATTTTTCTCCAGAGTGCGTAAGAGCATGTTTTTAAGTTCGACTTCTAATTGCAAGAATAATCGCACTGCGAATATGAACACAATTTTTCTCCAAAGTGCTTAAGGGCATGTTTTTTAATGTCTGACTTTCGATTGCAAGAATATTCGCACTGCGAACATGAAAATAGTGTTTCCCCGGTATGCTTAAGCACATGTACTTTTAAATCAGACTTCTGATTGCATAAATAATCGCACTGCGAACATGAAAACAATTTTTCTCAAGAGTGCGTAAGAGCATGTGTTTTTAAGTGCGACTTCCGAATGCAAGAATAATCTCATTGCGAACATGAAAACAATTTTTCTCCAGTGTGCGTAAGACTATGTTTTTTTAAGTTCGACTTCCAATTGCAAGAATAATCGCACTGTGAACATGAAAACAATTTTTCTCCAGTGTGCGTAAGAGCATGTGTTTTTAAGTTTGACTTCTTATTGCAAGAATAATCGCACTGCGAACATGAAAACAATTTTTCTCTAGAGTGCTTAAGGGCATGATTTTTAAAGTCTGACTTTCGATTGCAAGAATATTCGCACTGCGAACATGAAAATAGTGTTTCCCCGGTATGCTTAAGCACATGTACTTTTAAATCAGACTTCTGTTTGCAAGAATAATCGCACTGCGAACATGAAAATAATTTTTCTTCAGTGTGCGTAAGAGCATGTGTTTTTAAGCTTGATTTCCAATTGCAAGAATAATCGCACTGCGAACATGAAAATAATTTTTCTTCAGTGTGCGTAAGAGCATGTGTTTTTAAGCTTGATTTCCAATTGCAAGAATAATCGCACTGCGAACATGAAAATAATTTTTCTTCAGTGTGCGTAAGAGCATGTGTTTTTAAGCTTGATTTCCAATTGCAAGAATAATCACACTGCGTGTAGTATTTTCCGAAAGAAAATATTGTATTCTCAAGAGATCTGCAATGTAAATATTTTTGGTATAACAAAAATGTTTTATATTTTTTAATGCAGTGCTTTATGGTTATGTAGATGACGTTCAAATAATATTTTCATCTAGAATCCGGATAAGTATCCGTGTTTAACTACTGATGGCGCAATTGATTCAAAGTATTTGTAACATCTTTACTGCCATCTTTCGAACGACGCTTGAGTTTAAAACTTTAGACAGATTTATAGAGGAGCTTTTCATTTGAGTAGCAAGTGTGTGTTTATTTTTAAAATGGAAATATAACAAAATCAGGAAGATAGGCAAACAACAACTCCTACACGTAAAATTGGGCATTGGAACTAAAATGAAATCGCACGTTTACTTCGGAGTAGTGTTTGGACATGTCAAAACGTAATCCTAAAGAGTTTCTGCAGCGTTTCGCGACTTCTGATGAAACATGTATCCATTGCTGTTTGCCAGAAATTGACGAACTGTCAAAACAGTGAGCTTGAACCTGATCCATAAAAGGTTCCATCGGCTGGAAAGATCAATCTCGTTAATTTTCGGGATTCGCAAGGTATCATCTTCATCGACTATTCGGAAAAGGGAAGCGCAATCACGGGACAGTACTATGTTTACTGACTTTTTCATAATTGATGCTGGCGATGCTGAATCGGTCGAGATAATGGCGTAGAAAAAATTGCTCTTTCACCATAAGGCACCAGCTTGCTTGTCCGCAACTTACACACCAAAACTGCTCTGATTACTCTACGAATTGCAGCCACACCCACTCTAAACTCCATGCGATTTATTTTTATTTTCAAACACGAAAAATTTCTTGACGGAAAGCGGTTGACGTCAACAGCGGATTTTTTGCTATGTTTTTTATATTGCTTAAGAATGTTGGAATATTGCTGGACTAAATGTATCGAGCTGAAACGAGACTAAGTGGAGAAAAATAAGAATTAAAATGTTTTTTGCTGCCAAATAAAAAAAGATTTATTCGTGGGCACCACACACCGTACTGAGTATCCACCATATCCCACCCGCCGCATAATACAAAAACCAGTAATTCTGCAGGATCTAGAGGTGGGAATGCGCAGTATAAGGTCGCACGGGAAGTGCTGGCACGCTCTGCAACTAGAAAATAAAGTCACAAAAACCCACCTAATTCGATGAATGGTTACAGATTTTAACACTTTCTTTGGCGGGATCTTGTTACTCTCTCAATATATATTTCAATATTTCAAACTTTTACTAACTAACGTTTACTTAACTTTGGATTTAATGGAATATACTACATCAATTCACAGTAAGAGTTCCTAATTCTTTTACCCTATGAATGTCCCTCGTAAGCTGAGAGCGCCTTAGTTCAAGTAAGTAACATTGTGGATTCATCTATCATGAGTTATTGAGTGAACTAAACAATGGAATCTGGTGTAGGCATTTAATCTGGGGCTCGAACAACCCACCAAAATACCCATACATCATCCCGTTACGGCCACACGGAGGGCGGGATCTACTCTTAGGAATAATAATCCAAGGGAATCAACTGCTCACCATTGCACTGGTCGGCCCTCCCGGGGTACTCCGAGCACTCCTGCTTGATGTCAGGATACGATATGTCCACATCAGTGTAGGGCGCTCCTTCACCGCCGCTCTCGGCTGCAGACTCTTCACCTACCTGCACATCACCTCCCTGCGCACTTCCCCAGACCGCATTGCTGGAACCTACTTCTGGAAGCAAAAACAATAATTAGGTTCAACAGAGCTGGAGAGTTAGCTGTCTCCCGGGCTCGGCTCCATGTCTCCTCGGGCTGTACTCGCACAAAGCTGGTCATCGTATAATAACCTGTACCATGCAGACTGCTTCTTATTGCGTGCATTGTTCTCTTATAAGTGCACTAAATACTTTGCCTATTCTGAAGTATACTTATAAATAAATAAATATCTATAAATGAGCAACTTTAAATTTTCGAAACGTTCAACAATTCACTTGGTACTCTTATGGTCGGTATTGGGTTTAAGGAAGCCACTTTCATAGAACATGTGCGGGATTAACTCGGAGAAATCTTACTTACGTATTGTAAGCTAGATTCATGATTGCACGAATAATTGCAATTGGAACATGAAAATGGTTTTTCATCGTTGTGCTTAAGCGCATGTCTCTTCCGTCGCACATTTCATTTCATAGAACATGCCCTTATCACACTCTGTGCGGTTGATCCATTTGCTTTGCCGATTTAACGCAACGGAAGATTTGCACAGTGTGGCGCCGGCCTTATAATTTAGACTTTTGCCTAATTTTAGTGCATTGTTTAAGGCGCCATAGTACATGATTCACGTTTTTGCTGTCTGGAGAGTCAATTTAGTGTAAAGTTTTCGAATCTTGTTGCCAAAATTGCAGCTAACCATGCATTCAATCAATTTTATTATGAAAGGTCCATTTACTATTAAAGCATTTGTTTAAAAAAAGTTAAAAAAATACTTTGTTATTATCACAAAAAAAATATAATCCCGAAGCCCTATTTAATCTTTCTAGCAATAGAGTTATCTTTGGTACACTTTTTCTCGAAATAATTCCACGTAAAGACCGTATATTTTTTTAATAAATTGAATAAAAGAAGTTCAAACAGAAAGTTTGGGGGAAAATATATAATTATTTTTGGGTAGGTTGTTAAATACAACGTTTACAAAAAGATAAAAATTCACTTTCCGTCTCCTATATTGCAGCATCCAAAAAACCATTAAAACATTGATTATTTTAATTAAATTTTACATGCCTACTAAGAAAATTTCACTGTCATTAATATAAAAATATTCAAAATTTTCTACCTCATACACAGAAATTTGAATTAATTAAATCGTATAGTATGTTAAAAGATCATTTTTCTTTCAAATCAGTCGTTGGTTGGACACCAACTACGCCAGTCGTGAGGTTGCGCTCCCGCTAGTTTATACGAATATATCTTAAAATGCTGCGTAAACTTTGCCTGAGTGTTAATAAAGGAAAGATATCCGTATAATGAATGCATTTTAGAAATCCCATATCGCGGGGACAATGGTAAATGCAGAAAATAACTGTTAAATGTATTAAAAATACTTGAATTTGAATGTCGCCATTTTTATTTTTTACAACTGTCAAATTTTGTTTGTTTTTTCGGGCTGATTCTGATGTTTTTTCCATTATTCTTATCTGTTTTCTTGAAACAATATGATATATAGATTTTGTTCTGTATATACACTGAATTTTTGTCCTTTCTTTTACCTGCAAACAATATTTTTAATGAAATAAGATACTCCGTCTATTTCTTTACTCAACGGTAATTGTCATTTTTTCACGAAATAGTGATGTGAAATCTTTTGAACCGGCATTTTTTTGTGTTTTTATTTTAACTGAAAATTTTTCAGTAAAACGATATAATATTGTTTTGAGTTTGTTTGTTTTGAAAAATATTTTCAATTAAGAGGTCCTAGTACACGATTTTCGTATTTGCTGTCGGGCGCAGAGTTGCCAACGTAGGCGATTTTTCGCCATTTAGGCTACTCAGAACGAGAATCGGCGACGAAAAAATCTAAAAGGCGACTGGTCGCCTACTAGGCTACTTCAGAGACAAGTTATTTAAATCAGCCGAATCGCAAATAATTAAGAAAAAAAATACAGTTACCTTTGTGTAATGTTGTCATTGAAAGAATTTTAAGCGTAATGGGGACAATTAAAACAAAATTAAGGAATCACCTGCAACTACCCATGCTGATCGCTATTCTTAGAATTCGTACCTATATGAATGTAAGAGGTGTGTTGCAACAACTTTCAACCAAGCAATCACATGGTAAGTTTTCACGCTAGTAGCAAAATTTACGTCTCCGGTGTTTTTAAAATGCTACCTATCTACTTACTTTACTTTCTTTTAACGAACATTACGGTTTTTTATATTAGGCTTAGGCCTATTTATCAATACATTATAAATATGTTATAAATAAATTGATAAAAATTACATTTTATTTTATTCATATTGATATTTTGGCGTTTGGGCTACTTTAGGCTACTTTATGTATAGGAAACGGCGATATTAGGCCAAGCGCTGTTGGCAACTCTGGTCGGGCGACTAAATTGAACATATAAACTTATTAAATCATTTTGAAAAATCCGATTATTAATTTATCCTCCGGCTATTAAGGAACCGTTTATATGCTCCATTTTTGTCGTCCGTCGTTATATATTTTTATTTATTGTGGTCAATTGTCGATATTTTTTATGAATCGTTTTACCCCAGTTCATATAATCGGATCTTATGAATCCTTCTTTTTTCCTTTTATAACATCTTTATATGTTGTATTATTTAAATACCCTGTTTTAATGAATCGTTTTGTTTTCATTGATATGTTCCGTTAATCGTTTTTTATTATACTTTTTAAATAATCGTGAGCCATGCACTGATTGCGTGTCACACTCTAATTATATAAAGTTGTCATTCCAGCAAGTTACGGATAGACAACCAAATTATTATATTTAGATATTTGAGGTTTCATTTCTGTAAGTATGAGTTTTCATTCAAATAATCGTTTTTCTCCAGTTTTCAAAATCAGATTTTATGATTTATATCTTTTGTTATTATGTTTATTAATCATAAGGTTTTACGTTTATATGTTCCGTTTTTGATTGTTATTTAAGTAACTTATGTAGAATATTAAAAATAAATTCGCTTCAATACAAGCAAAAAAAAGTTGAATCATTTTGCACCATCACCCTTCAGAAATTTGATAAATATATAATACTTTATAAAGTTAATCTGTGCTATTCTGAAAATATTGGGATGTCAGATCTTTATCCCAATCTTGACAGGTATGTATAACAATATATTGACACTAATTTCGATGTTTTAAGTTTGGCATGTTTGAAATAATTAATGAATCAATCAGAAAGCCCTAAAACGTAAACAAATGTTAATGTATTCACAATTACGAATAATGATCTTTCTAATTGATTGAATTCATTAATTTCAAACCTGTCAAACATAAAACGTCAAAAAAACGGCATCACAATGTAATACAATAACTGTCAAGATACAGAAATAGCAATGTTGCTTAGTTCAGAATACGGATGATTATCATTTTATTTGACTTTTATTATTGCGAATTAATTTTAGATATTCGATATAAGTTACTTTCATGAAAGTCTTACGTTTTGAAAAGATAATTCAGAATATTTTTATTTCTATATTCTCTTTATACTTAACCATATTTTCATGGGTGTACGACTGTATAGTAATTAATAACAACTTTTGCGTGACCGCGCAACATGAGTTGAGCGCTGATTGCTTGTCACATTCTAAATATCTAAAGTCGTCTTTCCAGTAAGTTACGGACAGACAACGAAAATATTATTATTATTATTATTTTGTCTTTATTCTACTTTTTAAGTATAACTTCTAACGCGCATACATAAGTACACGCATAATTTTTTTAAATGGTTTTTATTTGAATTATTTAACATTGATATTAGACAAAATGTTATAAAACAATAAAAAATATAGTGAAAATTCACACACGTCATACAATTTTTCAACGCTAAAGAAAAAATAATAACATAATGTTACATGTAATGGAGATCTTAAAAAAATGTTTTTCTTAAAAATCAGAAAAATAGCATAAAAAAGCAAATTTTGAGTGAAATTTCAGAAAGAAACAATATCCATTGCATGGTCGGCTTTGTCACATCTCTAATATAAGGATCGAATAATTATTGTACAGAAAAATTTCGCCAAACTTGCAAAACTTACGTTCATGTAGAAAGGGTTACGTATGTAGCACTATGCAGTTAAAAGGTCAGGCGTTAAAGTTTGCACATTTCTATTTCGTTTTATAGTATTGTATATTTCTCGATATCGTTTTTTGTGCTTAAATAATACATGTTTGAGCGAAACTAGCGCCATTTTTAGCGGGAAGTGATTAAACTAATGCTAATATTGAAAGTATAAGAGCCTCTTAAAGCCGGGTCTTTTTATGGTTTGGTTCGTGGTAAGTTGAAGGCGCTGATTTCAAAAATGAAATATTATCAGATAGCATTAGGCACCTATTAAAGAAGCATTTATTTTAAAATTTCCAAATGTCATCATACATTTTAACGTCTGACATGATTAACATCAAGTGACGCTTTACTATGGTTAACATCAGGTCACGTTTAATATATGGTTAACATCGAGTGACGTTTAATCTATGGTTAACACCAGTTAGGGAAATTTGGATATTACCAACAGCATTTTTTGGATTTTTTTTTTGTAACACGTAAAGTCGAGTGTTTCGATTTCAAAAATGATATTTATACGTGGCGCAAAAATTTATTAAAAAAGTTATCACAGTTCAAAGTTTCATAATTCCTTCACACAAATCGATACAAATCTGACAGTTGCATGTTTTGTAACACGTAAAGTCGAGTGTTCTGATTTCAAAAATGATGTTTATATGCGGCGCAAAAGATTATTAAAAAAATTATCACAGTTAAAAGTTTCATAACAATTAAAAGTTTTCGTTCACACAAATCGTTGGAAATCTGACAGTTGCATATTTTGTCTATGACATGAATGACGCCTTGCCGTAGATAGCAGATAAATATTGATTGAATTGTTGACTTTATCTAAGGATTCACCTTGTATGGTGAAGTAAGTACTAAAAGGCAAGAAAACATTATGCTGCATTACACACACGGTTTTAATATACGGAAATATTTAATAAATACTTTATGCAGTCAACTACAGAATAAAATTAAATAGAACATATCGATAATTGATAGTAAATAAACCATTTGTATTCTTTTATTGATTGACAATGATTTGTAAATCAATCATTGCTCCTCATTTGAAATATTGAAGCTAACCTAAAAAGAAATTTGTGATAAAATTAAACCAAACCTAACCTAACCTGACCAAACCTAACCTAACCAAACCTAACCTAACCTAACCTAACCTAACCAAACCTAACCTAACCTAACCTAACCTAACCAAACCTAACCTAACCTAACCTAATCTAACCAAACCTAATCTAACCTAACCTAACCTAACCTAACCAAACCTAACTAACCAAACCAAACCTAACCAAACCTAACCTAACCTAACCAAACCAAACCTAACCTAACCTAAAATTAAGTTTTTAATAAAATTATACAACCAAACGTAACCTAACCTAAAAAAGGGGGTTATACAATTTGGCGGCTAATCGTAGGAATTCATCGGCTCGATCCACGTACAACTCTTTACACCTTTTTATAAACATGTAACGAGCCAAATTCCCGGGGAGATGGTACTTATGACTTATTCTGTAGTTGACTGAATAAAGTATTTATTGAATATTTCGTGAAAAATTAATATAATTACTTGTTCAATTAAAACCGTGTGTGTAATGCAGCATAATGTTTTCTTGCCTTTTAGTACTTACTTCACCACACAAGGTGAATCCATAGATAAAGTCAACAATTCAATCAATATTTATCTGCTGTCTACGGAAAGGCGTCATTCATGTCAATAGACAAAACATGCAACTGTCGGATTTGTAACGATGTGTGTGAACGAAATTATGAAACTTTTAACTGTGATAATTTTTTAATAATCTTTTGCGCCGCATATAAATATCATTTTTGAAATCAGAACACTCGATTTTACGTGTTACAAAAGATGCAACTGTCAGATTTGTAACGATTTGTGTGAACGAAAACTTTCAGCTGTTATGAAACTTTGAACTGTGATAACTTTTTAAATAAATTTTTGCGCCGCATATAAATATCATTTTTGAAATCGGAACACTCGACTTTACGTGTTACAAAAAAAAAATCCCAAAAATGCTGTTGGTAATATCCAGTTCAGCCCTCTCGGGCAAACGGATGAGGATGACGAGTTTTTAGAAATTTTCGTTGATGACTAAATGACTTTTCACCGCCTTTTGTAAGGATCTCTGAATTCGCCATATCACATATTTTTCTTGTATACAGTTTACGTGTTACGCTTAGATAAAGTAAATTAAATGTCAAAATGCATGGTGAAAATTTCTAAACTTTAAAGTGTGCTCATATCATAAAGCAAGCTCTCTAAAAGTACACCTTTAACGGTCACATCAGGTGCGCGCATTCCTCGTCACTGAGAATGGATCAATAATGAAGCAACTCCTCACCGGCGCGCTGGTCGGCCTTCCTGGAGCACTCCTGCTTGATGTCGGGGAGCCACACGTCCATGTCCGTGTAGGGCGCTCCTTCATCGCCGCTCCCGGCTGCAGACCCTGGCTCGGCCTTCACGGCAGGAACATCTTGGTCAGCGCGGCTCATGGTACTAATACGTTCCGGACTACACGAGGCCCGACAGGCAAATGGCGCTTGTCAAATGGCGTGGACCATAGACACGATCAGGTCATAGACGAATTATCGTATTAATTAATTGATAGGTAGGACTTCTATAAATGTGACGTTCGTCCAATTCTCTAGTTTAACCCCTTATTGCATGAATTATGAAGGAGGAATAATAAAAAAAAACGCAAAAGGATGTTTATTTACGCTAATTTAAGATAAACATATGAATTATTTTAGATACATTTTATGTTAGAAGTTATCATATGAAGCCAAGTATAACTTCGTGTGATTCGAGTCAAATAATGCGAGGGCATGTATATCTCTTTATATGCATGGCAGTTACATTTTATATAAATCTTTGAAGCAATTTCGCTTTTCGTTTTAGCACAAAAACACATTGCATTTTTCACACTTGGGGAAAGTTGTCGTCGATGAAACCGTTTTTGAATGACAATGATTTTACGGGAAGGTATACGAAGCCAATAACAGATTTGGCGAAAAACGGGTAAAAAATCATATAAAAACAAATGTATTCACAAAAACAATATAAATTCTCTATAATGGATGATTGAAAGAGTGTAGAATTATTTTATTTGAAAATCTTACTCACCGTTTAACATTTGTTTTTCACTTGTAAAAGTCGCACTGCTTTTGTAATGTGTCAATATTTAGGTTTTACAATAATATTATATAATCGCAAATATCTCACAACCCTTTTATTTTATTCATATCACATATATAAATTTGTTTACAAGTGTATCAAGGCATAGGCATCGTCTCTACGTGCCTCGGAATGGTGATGACGCATCGGCGTCCTGCCCGGTCGCCAGCGCTTATGATGACGTCATAGGTTCGCCTTGAGCGGCGACCGCAGCGAGCCACGAAGCTCGCCTTCACCATCTTATTTATTTATTGAGAGTATTCGCAAGTTCTCAGTACAATAAATTAAAAAAAAACAATATTGAAATATGGAAATACTAATGGAGCTCTATTAAGAACGACTCATTATACCAATGTAATTTCAGATCTTGAAGGCTAATCTAACCAATTATATAAGCAATAAAACAAGAGAAAAGTGAAATAAACAAAGTATGAAAACAGCTTTTAAATCAGCACTCTTCCAAACATCGCATTCTTAATAATACTTGAGTTCACATTGAACATATCAATACTTGTGCGTTTCGTTAGCTCGTTACAGGACCTACTCGCTCGTAAAATTATGAAGTTCCCTTGCGATCTTGTATGGTGTTTCGGAATTGAGAAAGGATGCGGCTGTCGTATTGAAGACTTAGGCATCCTGATGCTAATCTTTTCTGGTAGATATGGACAGTTGATTTTGCCAGAGACTAATTTTTCTAAGAACATTATGTCGGAGTATACTCTTATAAGTTTTAATGGATGAAGGAGAGGTAGTTGATGATTCAAATGTCTTCTGCTCAAGTACTTTAAGAGAATTTTCTGGTATCTTTCAATCCTATTAACATGTACAAAGTATTGGGGATTCCAAATGATTGTTGCATATTCCAGAGTGCTCCTATCTTTTAAGAATATAGCACATAAGAATTTTACAAAGACAGTTTAGTATATACAAATACAGATGTAGTTAATAAGAAATATACATAATCAAATAATACACGTCTTGGTATACACCACTAAATATTTATTTTCTTTATTCACCTCTACAAGTTTCGCGAACGAAGTTCCCTTCCTCAGGAGGATACAAAGAATACTAAAAATTACATGATCATTATTGTATAGTTAACTAGTGGGAGGAGAGTAGGCGGAGTAAGTAGAAAGAGGTGGGCGGAGGGGTGGTATTAGGGAATAATTAAGGGATTATCAACTTTGTTTTTTTTATTTATTTTTAATTGGAATAATTTTAAGTATGGGGTTGTTTGGGAATTGAATTTGACTGTTTATTATATTATTATTGAGGTTAATATTTTTTCTTATTTCTAAAATTAGAAATATTTAGTGGTATATACCAAGTCGTGTATTATTTAATTATTAAATTTGTCACCACAAAGTTATAAATCGTTCATTGAAGAAGAAATATACAATTTACAGTAAGAACTGTTAATAATTTTGGCTAAAGTAAATTTTCGTGAATAAGTCAGTTAATCAAGTAGATTGTATCGTGTTTCTTTTGTGTGTTCCCTTGCTTTATCTCTAATATTAATTGAATAGTTTTTATTTTTAACTTAAGTAATTTTTCTTCAATTATTTTTCATAACAAGGTAGGTTATGAAAAGCCAGAGTCGGAGACCGTTTCCAACAGATCCTCGAGCAGTTGCGCGCTTCCTCCCGTTGGTAACAATGTGCTTTCAGTTCCTCAGAGCCCGCACACGAGCGGGCAGGCAGCTTCCTTAAGAGTTCACCAGGTCTCACATACTGGGAAGAAACTTTTTTCCTGTTCGCTGTGCAATTATTCGTGCAATCGCAAGTCCAGCATAAAAAGACACATGCATACGCATGACGCAGAGAAATAGTTTGCGGGTTCGCAGTGTAATTATTAGTGCAACCGTAAGTCAAGCTTATTACTACATGCACTTAAGCACACTGGAAAAAAACTTTTTACATGTTCACAGTGCTATTACTCGTGCAATCAAAAGACGAACTTAAGAGTACACACGCTTAAACACACTGGGGAAAAACCGTTTTCATGTTCACAATGCAATTATTTTTGCTACCGCAAGTCAAGTTTAACACTACATGTACTTAAGCATACTGGGGAAAAACTTTTTTCACGTTCAAAGTGCAATTAATCTTGCAATCAGAAGTCAAACTTGAGAGTACATATGGGGACACAGCACAATGGGGACAAACTTTTTTCATGTTCGCAGTGCAATTATTCGTGCAATCGGAAGTCCAATTTGGACATGCATATGCTTAAGCACACTGGAAAAAAACTGTTTTCATGTTCGCGGTGCGAATATTCGTGCAATCGTAAACCAGACTTAAAAAGACATGCTCTAACGCACATTTCAATTAAACTATTTTCATGTTTGGAGTGCAATTATTCTTGCAATCAGAGATCAAACTTAAAAGTAAATGTACTTAAGCATACCGGGGAGAAACTTTTTTCATGTTCAACTTGTAATTATTCATGTAATGATAAATCAAGCCTAAAAAAACATTTGCTTACGCATAATGCAGAGAAACTATTTTCATGTACACAATGCAATTATTCAGAAGTCAAACTTGAGAGTTCATTTGCGTAAGCACACACTTTTTTCATATTCAAAATGTGAGTATTCGTTCAGTGAGTAGCTTGTTCGTGTAGGGATTATGATTCTCGCCATCACATCAGCCCTGATGATGGACCCTGCTATGGGATCCGAAACGTCGGTCATAGAGGTCACATATACACGGCAGAATATCCCATAAAACTATACGCAGAAGATTATACAGGCTTACAAAAAAATCATAGTTATAATCCAAAACAGTATCGATACTTTTCCATCGATACTATTCATGAGTAAAGTATCGATACTTTTCAACAATCCCGTGTCCCTAGCTATACTAACACAGAAACATATGTGTTAGTGTTTTACGAACGAATGTGTCACCATCACTTATCATAATTATGCTCGAATCCTTAGAGCACTTGATATAACGAAGTACACCTTTCGTGTATATGTTGTATCTACGGATGGTGCCATCTCTGGGCAGACTTTTGCGCTAGTACTTAGCTGTAAGTAAACTTGGATATGTTGGCGTTATAGGACTTTAATAGTAAATCTATGGGATAGGTTCATGTTTTTTCATATTCTAATTTTGGGATTTTTTTTTTTTAAATCCTCGTTTTTAATTAGGCCCTACGTTTTTTCTAGGAAATCTACGTTCGAAATTAAATGCGTCGAATTCTAACTGTAGCACAGATTTAACAAGGCGGTTATCTTCATAGTAGTCTTCCTTAGACACCTCTTGGACTCGTGAACGTTTTCCTTCCTCGATCTCTGACAACCTGATAGTCTGTAGGATGCCAGTGTTTAGATCGAGGATGCATCCAAGTTTATTTCCGTCTGTTGTTCTGGCTGAAAATTATATTTGTTATGACATGATCACACTCCACACCCTCGCTAAAGAGAAGTCGCAATCACTAAGCTTGCTGGGAGGCTGCCCGCTGCATATTCTGTCGTGGCGCTCGCGAGGTGAACTCCGCGTGCCTGGCTCGCAGCCGCCGGGCACGCGAGTGTGGTACATTGAAGAAGACTACGGCCAGCCCTGATGAAGGAGAATACCACCGCCAGTGCGAGGGACTCCAACCAGAACGCCTCCAAGCGCCGGCCTGAGGAGAGCGCCCCATGTGGGTCATATGCGATCTTCCGAGCAACCATGCCCGGTTCTCTTCGGTGCTGCTATCACCTGCCTGCTTTCGGAGAACTGAGTCATTGCGTATCAAAACCTATCTAACGCCTTGAACTATTTTTTTGGAAATCAAAGTAAAACTTTATTACATCTGGTTTTTAACTTAAATAAGATTAAATAAAAACTAATGTAATAGGGAATCAAAAATAAAACATTCAAATAATATGACATAAATTAAATTTGTATATTTCGTGAGTTATTTTAACATTTAAAATGGACTCAAGTCCATTTTGAAACCCAACTATGGATTAAGGTCGCTTTTGAAATGGATACATTTGGATTTAGGTTGATTATGAACGGCAGGGAAGTAAATTTATTTGTTTAAATTAACAGACATGGTCCAATAAAATATATTACATAACATGAAACATAAAATAAAGAGAATAATAGTTGTAGCAATTTGAAGAAAAGCTTGGGCAATTAATATTTGTTTTATTTTTTTAATGTATACCTATAAATCTCAATGTTTGTCTGTCCTAATTGTTGGAATGAAATTCATACGATTGGTCCATCTACTTCACTTTGCGCCTCACGATGTTCAGCATCGAGACTAAAATAATTCATAACACAAATTGCACCTTTGATAGTGGTTCCGTATAAGCACCCACCTTATAACATTCTCTTTGTTTCATTTCCACTCCTCTGGTCTCTTTACACGTTTTCTGCCTTTACCAAATGAGTGCAGCTACAATAGGAGAATACAATTATTCAGTATTTTTTTTTAAATCACACGAAATCCACAAATAAACAATTAAAAATTGGAACCCCAAATCTATTAATAACCAAACACACTTGAGCAGAAAATGACAATAGCGAACATGAAGTGAAAAGTAATACATGATTGGTCTAATTAACAATACGGCTACCATTTTAATGACACTCATTGGTCAGAGGAAATAAGTCGATTTTGAATGACAGTGAATTTGGTTATAGGTAGGTTTTGAAACTCAAGTTAATTTTTTACTAACAATAACTTTAGATTGGTACTTGTTATGATAGTCAACTAATATTATAAATGTAGGATTGAGCTTAAAGAATATATTGGCATTCAAATATTAAACAAAATGGTCATTGGGTAGGTTTTGATACGCAACGACTCAACTATGAAGAACCGAAATTTATTATGCATAATGATACGTATTTACGTATTTTTTCGCATCGATATCAAATAAACAGTTTTTCGAATAGCGTGATTCAATTTAATGTATCTAGCTTTCATGGAATACGTCGACAAACTCACTCTACTCTTTATATATAATGTATAATGATATGAATTTGTGTAATTTTTCGTTTAAATAAAGACTTTTCTAAAGGCAGGGACAGGGAATGGCTCTCTTCTGGCGACCGTGCGCTTCGCAACGGTTTATGCGACCGGCGTGGTGTAGCCCGGTCCTGCTTGTTAGTTGGGAAAATGTCAACCTGGAGACGATTGAGTGGGACGATATGGAAGTTTTTGCTCGCAGATCGGTCCTGGTTAAGCGGCGGGTGCCATTCACTGTGAAGAACCGAAGCTGTATCTCCTTGGCGCCGCCCACATGCGGCGACTGACCCTCCCCGCCCACGAAGGAGGGCCCATGATGCCAGCCACCACACGAGGCTGGAGGTGCGAGAAGAGAGAGCACGCGAATAGGCGAGAAGTGAGCAAGCCTGTGAAGGCGGAGATTTAAGTATATCATCTAGAAATAGTTGGAAACGCGAAGATAACTCCTTGCATAATATTAAAGTCTAATTAGAATTTCTATCTCCGCGTTGGCATTATATATGTTTACTATATTTTCTGCTTTTCTTTTTAATTTCCGCCTCCCTCGGCCTTTCATGAGTATCTTAACATATGTCTAGACCTACCCATCGATTAATTAATAAATTTCTTGGTCTATGCCCCGCTCGTGTCTATGGTTGGCTTCCTTTTGACATTCTCCATTAGCGTATCGCGCCTTGTGCTAGCTGGAGCGTGTCAGAACCATGGAGCGCGCTGCCCAAGATGTTCCTGCCGTCAAGCACGAGCCAGGGTCTGCAGCCGGGAGCGGCGATGAAGAGCTCTACACTGATGTGGACATATCCTATCCTGACATCAAGCAGGAGTGCGCGGAGTATTCCAGGAGGGCCGCCCAGCGCGCTGGTGAGCAGTTGATTCCCTTGGATTATCAATCCGTGAAGTAGATCCCGCTTTCGTTGTGATCGTCACAGGAAGATGTATAGAATACGCGAACGCCTTCAGAGATTTTGGGAAAAGTGCAGAATACAATGCTATTTTAAATATTTACAAATTTTCCTGTATAATTGAGTGTCCTGATTCCAAAAATGACAAAAAATATTACCGCTACCAAGTAATAAACGAATAATTTCAATTTAATACGAAACCATAGACAATATTTCAAAGCACCCTTGAGGTGAGTATTCGCGAAAACGGCGCTATATAAATTATCCAAATATTATTATTATTTTTATTATGATATTTTATTCAAAGATAAATGAGAATTAATGTGTATATGGGAAGCGTAGACAATTTACTATATTATTTCAAAATAAGCGTTTATCCCGAAGTTTCTACTGCGAAAATGTAATTAAAAACTCAAAATTACTCCGCCTACATTAGCTAGACAATGAGTTCAGAGAATGCCGAGACATATCGCATACCAACTTGACACATTTTAGAAAAAAACCTGCTGTCGATATTGAGATGTTCACAGTTGTTGCTGTACCACATCCGGGTATTTCATAATTGAATTATTTTTCTCATGGAGCTTGGCGCACTTAATATGATGCGAGCGGGCGGACGCACCGCGCCAAGTTTTATTTAGTTTTGCATCCATCGCGGCTTACTGCCGAGTCCTCTTTATCCGTAGATTTGTGTTGCTTGTCAGATGGCTCTGTTCGCTGGTATGTTTTGAGATCATTCTTTGGGCGCCTGAAGGCAAATAGGACGCCACCATCACCCGCATTTGCGTTATTCTGACCAGCGCGGAAGGGTGCATACCTTTCATTATTCTGGGGCAAAGAGGTTTTACGGGAAACTCTCACACGAACTTGTTATCCGGGTCACTTTTTCAATTTTAATTTTAATGAAACAACTTTGTACTAACCACATTAATAATTTTGAGGATAGCTTTTTAACTGTAGCCACACCCCGGTTCGACAATTTATTTGTTTGCTAGAATAAGTCATGAATAGTTAGTACGCGTCCGTCGTGATGAGGATACAGTGGTATCGAAAGCGGTAGACGTAGAGTTACTCCGAGTGGTCAATACAAAGTTGATTTGTTATTTTAAATTACTATGTTCGTAAACTCTTCAAACGAACTTTTATCCGGGTCAGTTTTTCTAGGCCACCTCGGATAATCGAGAGCCCACAGAACGTGTTTTTCATTTTTGAAATCTCAAAATGCAGATTTTTGTTATATGTGAGCGAATAAACACTATATGTATGTGATAATTTGGAAATAAGACTAACTGAAGGAGCTCACAGTCAAAACATTTTATTCGCAAAAATATTTCTATTGCAGGTCACATGAGAATTGGAGACCGTTTCCAAAGATAAAAAATTTTCAAGCTGGTGCATGCTTTCTCCTGCTGGTGAGAAAGTGTTTTCATGTTCACAGTGCAATTATTCATGCAATAATAAATATTATTTGAAACGTCATAATCTTACGCATTATACAGAGAAACGGTTTTCATGTTCGGAATGCAATTATTCATGCAATCAAAAGTCAAACTTAGCAGTACACGTACTCAAGCACACTGGAGAAAAACAGTTTTCATGTTCACAGTGCAATTATTCATGCAATGATAAATATAATTTGAAAAGTCATTATCTTAAGCATAATTCAGAGAAAAAGTTTTCATGTTCACAGTGCAATTATTTATGCAATCAAAAGTCAAGCTTTATAGAACACTTTCTCAAGCACACTGGAGAAAGACTATTTTCATGTTCCCAGTGCAATTATTCAAGCAATCGGAAGTCAAACTTAACAGTTCACGTACTCAAGCACACTGGAGAAAAACAGTTTTCATGTTCCCAGTGCAATTATTCATGCAATCAAAAGTCAAGCTTTATAGAACACTTTCTCAAGCACACTGGAGAAAGACTATTTTCATGTTCCCAGTGCAATTATTCAAGCAATCGGAAGTCAAACTTAACAGTTCACGTACTCAAGCACACTGGAGAAAAACAGTTTTCATGTTCCCAGTGCAATTATTCATGCAATCAAAAATCCAATTTAAAAACACATAGTCTTACGCATAATGCAGAGAAAAAGTTTTCATGTTCACAGTGCAATTATTCATGTAATATAAAATGCAATTTGAAAAGACATATTCTTAGGCATAATGTGGAAAAACAGTTTTCATGTTCACAGTGCAATTATTCATGCAATCAGAAATCCACATTGAAACGTCATAATCTTACGCATAATGCATAAAAACAGTTTTTATCATTTTATTTAAGTTGCATTGAAGCGAAAAAAGTTGTCAGAAAATAGGATGTGCCTGATGTGTAGAACATACAGAAGCAGCACAAGACGGGGAAATATGGAAGTACCTTGCCGAGTCATTGGGCCCCCGATCCGAGTAGGCAAGGGGGGAAGATGATTATCCATGTGCTAGCTGGGTGAAGATGATTATTCACATTTCCATCGGGAATAGTTCAGATAGTTCTTAATTCATGTAGAATGTTCGGAATACTTGGAGAATGTGTAGTTATTATTATTTTTGACCCTCGTGACAATCATAGTAAGGATATACTGACCTATTCTCAAAATAGCAATATCGTTATTTGGTGATTTCACCCAAACCCTCACAAGTGAAGGATCGTCAAGACATCTATCAAATGTCAATATTTCTATCCTTGTGAGGGAAATATTGGCTTTAATTTAATATTTCAACTCTTTGGATGAAGAAGTTAGTAGATGTGTGGTAAACAAACTGATTTCTACCAACTTATAAAATAATATGTAGTACCTATATTATATTAAAGGGTAAAAAACCATAAAAAGGGTATATTTTAAAGGAAATTCAAGATTGCAATGACTGATTTGCGTGTTGATACAAATTTCGCGTCGATATCAAATAAAGGGGTCTTTTTAAATAACACCCAAACATCGTTGTGGCCCAACATTACAATCCATGTACCTACATTTTTTTTGTTTATAAGATAAATACGTATGTAATTTTTTTTACAACAATGATAACTAAAAGATATTAATAATCGAATTATAATAAATTTTATACCTCACCAAAAATTATCAAGTGAGATATACTCAGTTTTATAGGAAAAATTTATGTCAATATAACCCTTGTTTTCAATTATAAATGAATTCCTATGTTAAATTATTTAAGTAGGTAAGTAGTTTAAGATTTTGGTAGCATAATCAATGTTAACAGACGGTGAAATTGATTAGTTATCGTTTCTTTAAATATTGTAATATTGAATATTTCTTATAAATTATGTCAACTGTATTCACTTTAAATATGTAAAATAAAGTTTCTGTTCTGAATCTTTGGGGTGCCTTCAAAATTATTTAAATAATAAGTCTTTGGATTATTCTTAATAATCGAGTGTGACCCTCCCCATCTAATAATACCATATTGCAGCGAGGATTGTACGGTTGCATATTTTGCTATTCTTAAATTACCGATTTTGAAAACATTTCTTAATGTAATGAACACATAAATACATTTTCTTAGTCGTTGACTAGTTCAGATATATTGAATTTCCAACTAAAATTTTGATATCGTTTTGTATATATACACCAAAATATTTGAGTTTGTCAGTTTTCTTAATTATTGAACATTTAATAAAATATTGATGTAGTTATTTAGTTTTAAAATGATCCTTATGCCATAGCTGCACAACTATTGGGTGCTGAAAAGTGGTACTGCATCATCATGTACGGAGAATTTTTTTAAATATTTCAGTTTAATGAAAAATAAATCTGGTAACTGCATTTATTTTTTATTTATTTATATTTATTTATTTATTTGTTTATTTACATTGCAACTGCATCCATTTCTATATAGCATATGTCATTGGTATTAATCATTAATACAAATACAATAATACTCTACGTAACAATGTCCGTCATTAATGCTGATGATGCCTCAAATAAAAAAATTAAATAGAATAAAATGAGGTACAAAAAAAAATAAGATCCTTTTCTATACAATGTCCGTCACTAACGGCATCAGATAGCTAAAATAATAATGAAGAATAATATCATAGTTAGGTATAAGAAGCATAAAAGCACAAGTCTCTTTTTAATAATATTCATCACTTACGTTTTCTAGACTCTACGCTACTCTAATTAGCTCTGTTCTCACAGCCTTTACTGGCGGCCGAAATATATAACTAATGAAATTCCGTCATTTTTAAAGGGTTATAGCTAAAAATGTTCTCAGGTTTTCACGGCCGTTCAGAATATTCTGTGTGTAGTCTTCTGGGATATTCTGCCTTGTATGTCTGACACCTCTCTTGCCGTCGTTTCGGATACCATTGCTGGAACATAGCCCAGAACTACACACATAAGGGTTATAGCTAGTAATCATCAATATATATATATATCGATGATTACTATCATCAATATATATATATATAAAGAAACCCGTGTTTCCCTATCCGCCAAGTTTCCTTCACAACAAGATACTACCACCCCCTGGTGGTTATGGTGGTAGAGAGCCCTTGGTGTCCCATTGAAAATGTGCGAGTTTGGTGGGGGTGGCTGACAGTGGGTGGGAGTGGGTGACGAAAATGTGCATTCTAGCACATTGTTTTGTTATGAGAAGGCCGCAAATGCTTCAGATTGTTCCAGAATGGGTTCGCCGACTGTGTCGGTAAGTCTAGAAGGTTCTGGAAAAATCCGCTCTAGAAAGTTCTGTAAGGAGAACGTTCTAGAAAAATCCCGAAAGTTCCATAAGGTTCCAAACTAAGTGGCGAAGTGTGCCAGTGAGTCAAGAACGTTTCAGAATGTCCAATTAAGCTCTAGAAAGTTCTGGAAGGGAAGTTTTCTAGAAGATTCCCAAAAATTCTGTAAGGTTCCAAACTAAGAGGTGAATAGAGAAGGTCCCTGAACGTTCGATAAAGGTCTAGAAAATTTTGGTGGTGGAATGTTTCTGTGACTCTATAAGGTTCCAGACAGTTCGAAAAAGTTCAAGAATGTTCTAGATGGAGAACGTTCTTGAAGATTTACGAAAGTTCTATAATGTTTCATACAGTATGGCGGAGTGTATCTGTGAGCCTAGAAGGATTCAGAATGTTCGATAAAGCTCTAGAAAATTCCGGAAGGAGAACGTTCTAGAAGATTTCTGAAAATTCTATAAGGTTCCAAACTGAGTAGCGGAGTATGTCAGTGTGTCCAGAAGATTCCAAAACGGTTCAAATAAAGTAACGGACTATGTCGGTGACTGTAGAAGGTTCCAGAATATTCGATAAACTTCTAGAATGTTCTGGAAGGAGAACGTTGTAGAATATTCTTTATTCTTCTAAAGAATGTTCTCTTACATTCCAAACAATGTGGTAGAGTGTGTCTGTGAGTCAAGAAGGTTCTAGAGCATTTATAAAGGGTCTCGAACGCTTAAGAAGGCTTTGGAAAAAGAAAGTTCAAAAAGGTTCTATAAGGTTCCAAACTGTGTGGTAGAGAGTCGGCTATTCTAGAAGGTTCTAAAACATTCAATAAAGATCTCGAATGTTCTGGAAGAAGAATGCTGTAGAAGATACCCGAAAGTTCTCATACGTTGCAAACAGCAAAAGCTCTAGAAAGTTCTGGAAATATCCGAAAGCTCTATAAGGATTCAAACAAAGTGGTGGAGTGTGTTGCTGACTGTAGAAAATTCCAGAACGTTTCATAAAGTTCTTAAATATTCTGGAAGAAGAACGTATTAGAAAATTCTCTATTATTCTAAAGAAAGTTCTCTAACGTTCCAAAACAAACAGCAAACAGTGTGGCGGAGAATGACTGTGAGTCTAGAAGGTTCCAGAACGTTCATGAAGGTTCTCGAATGCTTTAGAAGGTTCTGGAAATACAAAGTTCAAGAAGGTTCTAAAAGGTTCCAAACTGAGTGGCGGAGTGTGTCGGTGAGTCTAGAAGGTTCCATAATTTTTTAGAAAATTCTGGATGGAGAATGTTTCAGAAAGTTCTACAAGGTTCCAAACTGAATAACGGAGTGTTTTGGCGAGTTTAAAAGGTTCCGGAAATTTCTAGAGGGTTCGAGGAATTCTATAGAAAGTTCTGGAAGGAGAAAGTTCTACAAGCTATCAGAAAGATCTATAAGATTTCAAACTGAGTGGAAGAGTACGTCGGTGGGTCTAGAGGCTTCAGAAAAAATTATAATGGTCTAGAAGATTCTGGAAATAAGAAGTTCTGTAAGATTTCGGAATGCTCTAGAAAATTTTGGAAGGTTCTAGAGTGTTATGATTGCTTTGCTAAAATATCTATTGATATATTCGCAAAGTGAAGACGGTCCAGCAAGGCAATTCAATCATAGGTGCCGAAACCAGCAAAAAAGAGACGTCATCACAATTTTATGCTTACCGAATTATGATCCCGAGCGAAGCCGGGCCCATCAGCTAGTTAATAATAGTGGAGAAGAGAACCCTGCTTCGGAAAACCCATTCATAGATATGGAACAGATCAATATCCAAAATGATATTGTGTAGCAAACCATTAGCAGGCATTCCCATCGGCAAACCTGCCGATGGTAATACCTGCTATGCTGCACAATATCATTTAGACTATAAGGGCGGCTCTCCTCGATCTAACGGAGAAATTCGGACAAGGGAGCGTCCGTTAAAACCAAAAGTATATTAGCGTGGGTTTACCGAAAGACTTTTTTTACATTTATATACAAATATTTTAGACACTGAGAGTCAGAGTGTGTGGGATGGTTGGTGGTGCTTGAAGACTTCCTTATGGTCACCACCGTACTTAAACGGAATTCTCCAAATCTCGGTTAAAACGCCTAAGATGTTTTACAATTTTTATTATGTATAAATAAGATTACAGAAATACAATTTAATATAACGCGAGTACAAAATAATGACGGGAAATATCGGAGTACAAACGAAGATGGCTTCCAGCGCACGGGTCGGAGTCTTGAGACGGAAGCGAGTGGCGATGTACTTGTCCCAGGCTTTTTATATTCCCCGAGAACAGGGAAATGCTCGTACGTCTGCAGGGTGCACGGCCGGTCCTGCTGACAGAGCGATTCTCCGCTGCGTGTACCCGTGCTGGCTCATTCATAGCCCGCTTGTATGCATCGTGTTTCCCTGCTTGCTGCTGCCGGGCGGTGGCCTCGCTTCTGTATACGCGCCGCTTGGTGGTTGTATGGGTATGGATGCATGTGCACCCAATAGACTATTTACGTATATAATAAAAAATAGGGGGCACAAGAGAATATAAAACACTGCAAAATACTTTTTTATTTTAATTATTTAACTTATTTTATAATTTTACGTACAACTAAACATTTGAAATGAAGACTCCCATGTTGTCACTATCCCCAGGAGTCTCGTGTATAAAGAAGGGTAGAGTTGGATTCATTAAAAACATTTCATTCATGAACGACCCATTATTTGACAACCGCTCCTTGCTATTTCGGACTCGCGCCAGACAGAAGGTAGTAAAACATGAGCCGCGCTGCCCAAGATGTTCCTGCCGTGAAGGTCGAGCCAGGGTCTGCAGCCGGAAGCGGCGATGACGGAGCACCCTACTCCGATATGGACACATTGTATCCTGACATCAAGCAGGAGAGCTCGGAGTACTCCAGGAAGGCTGACCAACGCGCCGGTAAGCAGTTTATTCATTCCTGATTCATTCTCAGTGATGTGAAATGCGCGCACCTGATGTGACCGTTTAAGGCCAGTGCCACATTGTGCGGATCTTCCGTCGCGTCAAATCACCAAAGCAAATGGGCCGACCGACCGTCCGCGCGGTGTGCTTGATAAGCGCACAGATTGTACAGATTTTTAATTGTTTTTGTGAATACATTTGTTTTTATATGATTTTTTACCCGTTTTTGGCTTCGTATAAATTCCCGTCAAATCACTGTCATTCATATATGGTTTCATAGACGACGTAACGCTGAGTTTGATTTCGTGGTTCGACAACAAGAACTTGAATATTCTCTCAGCGTCTGTGAGCAGTAAACCAACAGCAAAACGGAGATATTCTCGGAAATAAAAACAGTGTAAGGAAGTACTTCTCCACAAGCTGTCGATGTTTAAAACCGGCATATGGGAGATGTCGATTTGCTGGATTCAATACTTGTTATTATAGAATTAAGTTACGATTTCGCAAATGGTACAAAAGAATTTTCTTCCACATGATAGACTTGTGCATTGTAAACGCTCGGCTTTTATGGCACAAAGTCAATCAAAACGAGTACCTACATTCCGCTTTTTAATTTGAAGCTTGCCGTTTCTGAACATATGCGTAAATCAGGAAAAATAATCTCGGTAGCAGGAAAACGTGGTCGTCCAGCAAGCTCACTCGAAACACCGCCACCAGCACAGCTGGTACTCCAGCAAGCCGAGCTGCACTCCGTCTAGCTTTCCGGATTCACCAGTATCCACACAAAGCTCCAGCCAGGCTGCAAGATCTGCCACTTAACTCAGTACGTACAGACAATGTCCGTCATTTTCCCATTTGGAATAAAATAATCGACAGCTGTGCCAGACTGCTCGAAGCTCCGTTCTTTCCCCAAGTGTGAAAAATGCAATGTATTTTTGTGCCAAAACGAAAAGCGAAATTGCTTCAAGGATTTTTATAAAATGCACGCATATGAAGAGATACATGCCCTCTCATTATTTAACGAATCACGAAACTATATATGGTTTCATATGATAATTTGTTACATAAAATGTATGTAAAAAAATTTCATATTTATATCTTAATTAAGCGTAAATAAACACCTTATTACATTTTTTTTATTGAACCTCCTTCAGGATTCATGCAATAAGGGATTAAATTGGAGAATTGGCGAACGTCACATTTTTAGAAGTCCTACCCATTAGTGATAGGTCGTCGACGGAACGAGACCGTCCATTTCCGTCCATCGACGAGTCGATCAACAAGTTGAATTCGTCAACTTCGTCATGCGGACGTTCTACTGGACGATGTGTCTACGGCTCGACGCTGCTCGACGTCTCGACCATTGGCTATTTTTATTACGTTACTTTTTAAAATTTAAAGAAGTTCAAAGAAATATAGTTTCGGTTAAAGTAAAACCGCTAAAATTAAATTTTACCATCCCTTTTCAGGTAGATTTAAGAAGCCGAGATCAATCGAAAAAAATTTTGTTCTTAGAAAAATATCTAGCCGGCCTTTTCGACTGTTCATTAATAATAGTTTCATCGTTTTAAATGAAAATATCAAAGTTTGTTAACCCGTAGATAACCGATAAATTTTGCAGCCCTTTCAAAAATAACTGAGTAGATAAAAGCTGATATTTTTTTCAAACGAGTGTAGTTGTTTCAAGTAAATTCCTAATTCTATGAGATAAATTTAAATTATCCAAAGGCGTACTTTTTCCAATGATGTATCTATACAAAAGAAAATAAAGTATAAAATAGTTTAACAGAATTGTTTTATTTTCTACTGCGTAAAATTGGGAATTCACCGAAACGTCGCACAATGCAAGTAAAAAATAATATACATTATAATTATAAAAAAAGTTGTGTTTACAAAGTTAATTTATATAAATTATAATTGTCACCACAAAATAACTTTGTTATAAAAAATAACAGCTTACGATTAAGCCTGTCTCACCCTACGCGCATTCAAATTTCAAGCCTGTCATAGTATCGTGTACACAGATCTGCACTCTATGGTGGTGTACTTTAGAGTTGAAATACAGTTACCCGTCGAGCCGTTTACAAGTCGTTCGTTTAGTGGTCCCCAGTCGTCTACATCTACGAATTCAACAAGTCCAATGCGATAAACGTAAACCGTCGACGCGTCGATGAAACGTCAACGGTTGATTTCAACTAGTTCGTCCATTCAACGCCCATCGCTACTACCTATCGCTTAATTAATACGGTAATTCGTCTATGCCCCGCTCGTGTCTATGGTCCACGCCATTTGACAATCGCCATTTGCCTGTCGTGCCTCGTGCAATCCGGAACGTATTAGTACCATGAGCCGCGCTGCCCAAGATGTTCCTGCCGTGAAGCCCGAGCCAGGGTCTGCAGCCGGGAGCGGCGATGAAGGAGCGCCCTACACGGACATGGAACTGTGGCTCCCCGACATCAAGCAGGAGTGCTCCAGGAAGGCCGACCAGCGCGCCGGTGAGGAGTTGCTTCATTATTGATCCATTCTCAGTGACGAGGAATGCGCGCACCTGATGTGAACGTTAAAGGTGTACTTTTAGAAGGCTTGCTTTATGATATGAGCACACTTTAAAGTTTAGAAATTTTCACCATGCATTTTGACATTTAATTTTCTTTATCTAAGAAAAACAATGAGATATGGCAAGGAAATGATGTGATATGGCGAATTCAGAGATCCTTACAAAAGGCGGTGAAAAGTCATTTATTCATCAACGAAAATTTCTAAAAACTCGTCATCATCCGTTTACCCGAGAGTCATTGATTGGGACAAATAAGCCGTATTTATCCAATTGTTAATTTTCTAAACCAACTAAACTATATATTAGGTCCTTACATATGACATTGACGTTTAGTATGGGAGGAACATAAAGCCGATTTTTTTTAATTATAATATATTTATTTAATCAAAGTATGTACCATTGCTATCTATGCACTTTTGCCATCTCATAGGTAGTTCATCGATCCCTTTACTAAAAAAACCATTCGGACGGGAATCAATAAAATCTTTGAAGGCGGTTTGGACTGCCCCATGGGAGTTGAATTTTTTCCTTTGCAAGAAGTTATCCAAATTTCGAAAAAAATGGTAATCTGTTGGGGCAAGGTCCGGAGAGTACGGTGGATGTCTTAGACATTCCAATTGAAGCTCCTCTAATTTGGTAGCCGTCTGTTGTGCAGTGTGTGGTCTAGCGTTATCATGAAGCAGCAGTGGCCTAGAGCGATTAACCAGCCTCGGTTGTTTAGCAGCTATCTTTTCCATCATGGTTTGCAGTTGCTGACAATAGACATCTGCCGTAATCGTCTGGCCAGATTTAAGAAAGCTGTAGTGAACGACACCAGCACTATTCCACCAAACGCTCACAAGTAACTTTTTTGGAGTCAATTTTCGCTTGGGGCATGGTTTGGCTGGTTTGGCAGGGTTCAGCCATTGCGATGAGCACTTCTGATTATCGTACAGGATCCACTTTTCATCACAGGTAATGATTCGATTTAAAGTCCCTTCATTATTGTGCCGGTTGAGTAATGCAACGCAGCAGTCAACGCGCGTTTGTTGATTTGCTTCACTCAATTCGTGAGGTACCCACCATTCAAGCTTTTTCACCTTACCAATTTGCTTCAAGTGGATTAAAACAGTTTTATCACTAACATCGCAGCCTGCAGCTAACTCGGAAGTGGTTTGCGATGGATCCGCTTCCACAATAGCCTTCAATTCTTCATTATCAACTTTGGTCTCCGGCCGTCCACGGGGCTTGTTCTGCAGGTCGAAATTTCCAGAACGAAAACGTTGGAACCAAAAACGCACTGTGTTTTCTTTTGCGGCACCGTCGCCATACACATCATTAATCCTTCGAGCCGTTTCTGCAGCACTGGTGCCACGGTGGAACTCGTACTCGTAAATAACGCGATATTTCAAGTTTTTCATTTTGTAAACTGAGTGACGCAAAGAAAAAAACAATTGAGGAAAAAACAAATGAATTATAATTTTCAAAACACAAATACATGAGTAAATAGCTGTATAAATTTGGATTTGGA
Organism: Agrypnia vestita; assembly: GCA_016648135.1. Classification (NCBI taxonomy): domain Eukaryota; kingdom Metazoa; phylum Arthropoda; class Insecta; order Trichoptera; family Phryganeidae; genus Agrypnia; species Agrypnia vestita. The sequence goes on along the minus strand of JADDOH010024526.1, from coordinate 169,331 downwards.
ATTCCTAACCAAAGAGAAGATATTTGAGATCAAATTTGCCAGTACGGCAAAACATCAATTTCATATGTAAGGACCTAATATATAGATGAATCCACAATGTTACTTACTTGAACTTTACATAGCGTAAAACAATTAGGAATTCTTACTGTGAATTGATATTGTATATTCCGTTAAATCCAAAGTTAAGTAAACGTTAGTTAGTAAAAGTTTGAAATTTTGAAACATATATTAAGAGAGGACCAAGATCCCGCCAAAGAAAGTGTTAAAATGTGTAACAATTCATCGAATTAGGTTGGTTTTTGAGACTTTATTTTCTAGTTGCAGAGCGTGCCAGCACTTCCCGTGCGACCTTATACTGCGCATTCCCGCCTCTAGATCCTGCAGAATTACTTGTTTTAGTATTATGCGGCGGGTGGGATATGGTGGATACCCAGCGCGGTGTGTGGTGCCGACGAATGTATATATTTCTTTTTTATTCGTGTAACGAAACATACCATATAGTTTATTATAGTAAGTTTTTAAATAGACTATAATAAGTTATAAACCGAAAGATAAGTAGCGTACCACTCCCGTTATATTAATGAACGAGGACCGTATGATGTGAACCCGCGGCAACAAAAAAAAACTATTATTTAAATCAAATATTTTAAATCAATTGCGCCATCAGTCGTTAAACACGGATACTAATCCGGATTCTAGATGACTATATTATTTGAACGTCATCTACATAACCATTAAGTACTGTATTAAAAAATATAAAACATTTTTTTATACCAAAAATATTTACATTGCAGATCTCTTGAGAATACAATATTTTCTTTCGGAAAATACTACTGTGTTTTCGCCTGTCCCTGGAGACCAGCCAGACTTGGAGACAGTTTCCAACCCTAAAAAATCCTCAAGCAGATGCACACTTACACCAGCACCTCATTGCCCGTTCACGAGCAAGCAGAAAGCTTCCTTAAGGAATCACGAGCTCTCACACACTGGGAAGAAATTATTTTCATGTTTGCAGTGCGATTATTCTTGCAATTGGAAGTCGAACTTAAAAACACATGCTCTTACGCACACTGGAGAAAATTTGTTTTCATGTTCGCAGTGCGATTATTCTTGCAATCGGAAATCAATCTTAAAAACACATGCTCTTACGCACACTGGAGAAAAATTGTTTTCATGTTCGCAATGTGATTATTCATGCAATCGGAAGTCAAGCTTAAAAACACATGCTCTTACGCATACTGGAGAAAAATTATTTTCATGTTCGCAGTGCTATTATTCATGCAATCAGAAATCATACTTAAAAATACATGCTCTTACGCACACTGGAGAAAAATTGTTTTCATGTTCGCAGTGCGATTATTCATGCAATCAGATTTCGCACTTAAAAAGACATGCTCTTACGCATACGGGAGAAAAATTATTTTCATGTTCGCAGTGCGATTATTCATGCAATCAGAAATCATACTTAAAAATACATGCTCTTACGCACACTGGAGAAAAATTGTTTTCATGTTCACAGTGCGATTATTCTAGCAATCGGAAATCCAGCTTAAAAACACATGCTCTTACGCACACTGGAGAAAAATTGTTTTCATGTTCGCAGTGCGATTATTCTTGCAATCGGAAATCAATCTTAAAAACACATGCTCTTACGCACACTGGAGAAAAATTGTTTTCATGTTCGCAATGTGATTATTCATGCAATCGGAAGTCAAGCTTAAAAACACATGCTCTTACGCATACTGGAGAAAAATTATTTTCATGTTCGCAGTGCTATTATTCATGCAATCAGAAATCATACTTAAAAATACATGCTCTTACGCACACTGGAGAAAAATTGTTTTCATGTTCGCAGTGCGATTATTCATGCAATCAGATTTCGCACTTAAAAAGACATGCTCTTACGCATACGGGAGAAAAATTATTTTCATGTTCGCAGTGCGATTATTCATGCAATCAGAAATCATACTTAAAAATACATGCTCTTACGCACACTGGAGAAAAATTGTTTTCATGTTCACAGTGCGATTATTCTAGCAATCGGAAATCCAGCTTAAAAACACATGCTCTTACGCACACTGGAGAAAAATTGTTTTCATGTTCGCAGTGCGATTATTCTTGCAATCGGAAATCAATCTTAAAAACACATGCTCTTACGCACACTGGAGAAAAATTGTTTTCATGTTCGCAATGTGATTATTCATGCAATCGGAAGTCAAGCTTAAAAACACATGCTCTTACGCATACTGGAGAAAAATTATTTTCATGTTCGCAGTGCTATTATTCATGCAATCAGAAATCATACTTAAAAATATATGCTCTTACGCACACTGGAGAAAAATTGTTTTCATGTTCACAGTGCGATTATTCATGCAATTGGAAGTCAAGCTTAAAAACACATGCTCTTACGCATACTGGAGAAAAATTGTTTTCATGTTCATAGTGCGATCATTCATGCAATTGGAAGTCAAACTTAAAAACACATGTTCTTACGCACACTGGAGAAAAATTATTTTCATGTTCGCAGTGCGATTATACTTGCATTCGGAAGTCAAGCTTAAAAACACATGCTCTTACGCATACTGGAGAAAAATTATTTTCATGTTCGCAGTGCTATTATTCATGCAATCAGAAATCATACTTAAAAATACATGCTCTTACGCACACTGGAGAAAAATTGTTTTCATGTTCACAGTGCGATTATTCATGCAATTGGAAGTCAAGCTTAAAAACACATGCTCTTACGCATACTGGAGAAAAATTATTTTCATGTTCGCAGTGCGATTATTCATGCAATCGGAAATCATACTTAAAAATACATGTTCTTACGCACTCTGGATAAATATTGTTTTCATGTTCGCAGTGCGATTATTCTTGCAATCGTAAGTATGATTTAAAAAGCGATTCCCAGTACAAACACACTGCAAATATTTTTTTTTTATGTTCACAGTGCGATTATTCTTGCAATCATAAGTCTGATTTAATATTACATGTGCTTAAGCACACTGGAGAAAAACGTTTTTCATGTTCACAGTGCGACTATTCTTGCAATTGTACGTTTGATTTAAAATTATATTTGCTTAAACACACTGGAGAAAAACTATTTTCATGTTCACAGTGTGATTATTCTTGCAATCATAAGCCTGTTTTAAGAAAACATTTGCTTAAACACACTTGAGAAAAACTATTTTCATTTTCGTGGTGCGATTTTTCTTGCAATTTTAAGTCTGTTTTAAAATTACATTTGCTTAAGCACACTGGAGAAAAACTATTTTCCTGTGCACAGTGTGATTATTCTTGCAATCGCACGCCTCAAAAGTTACGTTCTTACGCACACATGAAATTAACCATTTTATGATCGCAGTTCGCTTTTTCGTGTAATCGGAAGACACATGTAAGAGTATATTTGCTTAAGCACACCGGAGAAAAACTATTTTCATGTTCGCAGTGCGATTATTCCTGCACATTCAAAAAGTCATGCCCTTAGGCACAATGATAAACTTTTTTCATGTTCGCGGTGCGATTATTCTTGCAATTATAAGTCTGATTTAAAATTACATATGGTTAAGCAGACTGGAGAAAAACTATTTTCGTGATCATATTGCATTTACTCGAACAATATTAATTACGACGAAATAAATATTAAATTTATGACAAATTTAACAGTCCATAGGTTTTCACACTCTGGGGAATTTTTTTCTTGTTCACAATTTAGTTATACATGTAATGAAATTGCAACTGTAATCATTCACAAGGTATTTATTTTAATTCACTGTGATTTTTAAAGAATAAATTTAAAAAAAAATTTTAGAATTATTTTTTTTCTTTAGATTATAAGAACATTGTATGTTTAAAACCAAATTAATTAATCAATTAGAAAGACATACAAAATATTTTTTCGTGGATTTGATTTTTCTGTATGTCTTTCTAATTGATTAATTAATTTGGTTTTAAATTTCACAGAACTTTGTTCTGAAAATATTGCAACTTCACATTAAGAATACGTTCTTAAATATAATATACATTGTATGTTTGCTTGTTTAAATATTATTAAATTTTTGTAAAAATATTTATCTTTTATTTATATTTTAGACGTGTACTAATATATTACAGAGTTATAGCTTCCATGTTTATGCAAAAAAAATATAACATTTTTGTGAAGTTTGAGAAACTGACATATTATATGTTGATGAGCGCACATCGCTCTGGGCTGAAGACAGCTTCTCACAAACTCGGTGGAATCGCCGAGGGAAAGCGACAACTCAAAATTAAAAATAAAGAAATTAAAATACTCGAAATGGGCACTAGTTCTATTTTCGATGATTCAATAATTGCTGTTATACAGTGACCTACCACAACAGACCAAACAACTGACTACTAAAAAAATTCAAAACAGAAGTGAAAAAAATGGTAAAACTCAGCCAAATATAAAAATGATTTATTATTTTTATGTTGATTTATGTAAAATTTTATTCATAGTAGTTTCATGTCACTACTATATTTAAAATTAAAATAAAATAAAATAAACACAACATCCAACACAGCGATCAATTTCTTTGATTACAAAGGCGAGCGGTCGCAGCTGGCAGTCACCACAAACTATCAAGAATTATGAAGACAATCTATTTATTATAATTGTGCATATACATATTATTCTCATCCCGTGACAGAGCCTATTGTTCGATAAAACTCTCTTAAAAGGTTAAAATACTCAAATATTAAATAAAAACCAGCAATATTATCGAATCAATATCCCGGGGAGCTTCGTATTGACTTCCATATTAACAAAAAATGGAGAACGCCATACGTGAACAGTAGCTTGTTAGTGTAGTGGTCGTGACGCTCGCCTAGTGATCTGGGGGTCGGTGGTTCGAGCCCTATTCAGGACACAAGCAAGGAAGTCCTATTTTCATAGCAAAAGCAAATTAATATTTCATTACTAAAGCGTATTTCGAGAATAGTTAGAATATTGATGTGAAGTGCTTTCCGTGTTCTCATATTTAATTTAAAAAAAAACATGAATTTTGGAAGGCATTAAAAACGTGGTAAATCAGCCTCACCTTCAGAAAACCTCTAACATTTCCTGTTGCCTTGGAATTATATTGGCATTTATTTGGCCGTATTCTGAAAACAGCAATTATTGAATCATCGAAAATAGAACTAGTGCCCATTTCGACTATTTTAATTTCTTTCTTATTAATTTTGAGTTGCCGCCTTCCCTTGGCATATCCACCGAGTTTGTGTGAAGCATGTCCTCAGCCCAGAGAGATGTGTGCTCATTAACATATATGTCAGCTTCTCAAACTTCACAAAAATTCTATATTTTTTATGCATACATGAGTAATGCATGTCTAAAATGTAAATAAAAAATAAATATTTTTACAAAGATTTAATAAGATTTAACCAAGCAAACATACAATGTTCTTATATAAACTAAAGAAAGTAAACAATTCTTAAATGTTTTTACGATTAATTCATTAAAAATTAAATTGAATTAAAATAAATACCTTCTGATTGATAACAGTTGCAATTTCCATTACACGTATAAGTAACAAGAAACAAGTTTTTCCCCAGAGTGTGAAAACCTATGGACTGTTAAATGTGCTATACGACGAATGCAATGTGAACACGAAAATAGTTTTTCTCCAGTGTGCTTAAGCATATGTAATTTTAAATCAGACTTATAATTGCAAGAATAATTGCACTGCGAACATGAAAAAAGTTTATTTACAGTGTGCCTAAAGGCATTTCCTTTTAAATGTGACTTACTATAGCAAGAATAATTGCACTGTGAACATGAAAATAGTTTTTATCCGGTATGCTTAAGCAAATGTACTCTTAAGTGTGTCTTCCTATTACACGAATATTCGCACTGCGAACATGAAAAAAGTTTATTTACAGTGTGCGTAAGGGCATGACTTTTTAAATAAGACTTACGATTGCAAGAATAATCGCACTGCGAACATGAAAATAGTTTTTCTCCAGTGTTCTTAAGCACATGTCTTTTTAGGTCTGACTTATAATTGCAAGAATAATCACACTGCGGACATGAAAAAAGGTTATTTACAGTGTGCTTAAGGGCATGACGTTTTAAATCAGACTTACGATTGCAAGAATAATCGCACTGCGAACATGAAAATAGATTTTTTCGAGTGTGCTTAAGCACATGTAATTGGAGACTTGCTTTCTGAATGCAAGAATAATCGCACTGCCAACAAGAATATAGTTTCTTCCCAGTATGTAAGAGCTCGTGATTCCTTAAGGAATCTTTTCGCTTGCACGTGTACGGGCTCTGAGAACATGAAAACACCTTCTTACCAGCGGGAGCGAGCGGGCACCTGCTTGAGGATATTTTAGGGTTGGAAACGGTCTCCAAGTCTGGCTGCTCCCCAGGGACAGGCGAGGACACCGTTGGGTTTTCCGACAAAGAATCTTGTATTCTCACGAGATCTGTAATGTAAATATTTTTAATATTACTTTAAGTTTTATGATTTTAATACGGAGCTGATTGGTATTGTAGATGACGTTCAAATAGTAATGTAATGATTGGTATTCGTGTTTCACGGTTGATTTACCTTGGCCCAAAATATGTATAACAGGTATGTGTTTGTTTTAAAAAACATGGAAATACAGAAAAATCGGTAAAAAATGTGAACATCAAATCCTATACGAAAAATTGGGCATGAGGAAGCAATCGGCGAGATAGTCGCCGTGTTTGCTCACACTGGAACAAAAACATCGCACGAAAGCTTCCGGGTACTGTTAGGACATGCTTTAAAGTAATCCTAAAGAAATGAGAAATAAACACAACACTGTTTACACATGCTAGACTAGAAGAGCATAAAAGAGCCGTAAAAAACTTTAGTTTAAATCCAGAAATGGCAGAGCATGCCAGAATGGAGAGACATAAGCTTGATTCGAAATTATTATATGGGTGCAATAAAGGAAGAAGAATGGACATCTTGGAGATTTTAGAAATAAATAATAGAAATATTTTTAACATCCAGATACCACCCATAACCTCTCCACTCCCATCCATTCTAACCCTGCCCCCGACCCCCACCACCATTACACCCACCCAATCCCTATAAATTCTGTCTCGAATTACTTTTAATTTAGTTGTAAACGTGTTGTTATTGACAATGGGAGAAATCCCGAAAACGTTCTAATAATTCAAAATAAATATAGTGGAATAAAACAGTGTTGTGCTTATTTCTCATTTTTTTAATATTAAAAATGAATTTCCACAATGTTACAAAAAAAAATTTTAACATTAATCCTAAAGAGTTTCTGCGGCGTTACGTGATTTCTGACGAAACACGCATACAAATCTACATGCCAGAAACGAATGCACTATCAAAACAGTTAGCTTGACCTGCTGAACCAGCTCCAAAAAAGACAAAAACGGTTCCATCAGCAAGAAAAGTCAAGGTTGTTGATTTTTGGGATTCGCGAGGCATCGTCTATTCGGAAAAGGGAAGCGCAATCACCGGGCAGTACTATAATTATTATTATTACAGAATATATTAATTGGGCTGATTCTGAATTGATGCTGGCGACGCTGAATCGGTCGACATAACGGCGAAGAAGAAATGCTCTTTCATCATAAGAACGCACCAGCCTACTTGTCCGCAGCTGCCACTGCACAACTGCTCTGATTATTCTACTAATTACAGCCAAGCCCACCCTTTCAAACACAAAAAATGTCTTGGTGGAAAGCGGCTACCTCAACAGAGGTCATTTTGCTATATTTTTTTCATTGCTTAAGAACGTTGTAATTAGTAATATCGGTGGGCTAAATGTATCGAGCTGAAACGAGACTAATGGAGAAATAAAAAAAACGAGCGAGTCTTACAGTAGTCGCATATGATGTGTACTATTTGATATCACACAATTAAACATATCAATTGAGCAGCGACAGAAATTAACTTCAAATTTTAAAAAAGCTATTTTTTTCTTTTTTTGAATCAAAATTAAAAATATCAAGTGAGCAGAGACAGTAATTTACCCCAAAATTGCAAAACAGCTAATACCCTTTTATAACAATGATAACTAGCAAATATTTAGGATGTATAGTAGCCATTAATATTTTTTGTTTTGTTTTAATAGTTTGTTCACATTTAAAGAGGCTGCACTTCATTGCCCTAAAAGATTAATCTTAAAAAAAAATTCACCACCTTCATTTTCCTAATTTTAACACAGAAACTGTATGAAATGAAGTATTTCCTTAATGCAATAATTATTTGTTCTCTCACGTGCCCGGCACGTGGCGATGGCGGAACACAAAAATGAATGTTATATAGGATGCGAGGGGAAATGCACGGACTTCCCTCCACCCTTCCTAATTCCCTCTCGTCCGCGAATTTCCGGGCTGGCTCACTCTGGAGGAGCGTCTCCACTTCTTGCGTTTAGTTACTTTTCTGCGGCGATCTCTGCGTCGTTTTGAGTTTGAAAAATACACGGTATTTTGTCATGTGTTGAGAACATGCATTTTAGGTAGGCAAATAAGGATTTGATATAGGAAGGATATATTGGGGTAGGATTTAAAGGAAATCAGGTAAAGGAGAACAATGCCATGCGCCAACCGTAATGTATATAAATTTAAGTTTTTTGGTCTTTGAGAAATGCTATTTAAACATGTAAGTAGTAAGTGATGGGGAAATTCTATATGATTTAAACCTAGAAGACTCTCGTCAATTATGACACCTATCATTTGGTAATGTTCCAAAAATAAAATACAATGGTACAGATCAGAAATAAAATATTCTTAGGCCCGGTTGTTTCAAGTTCGATCAAAGTAAGCGGTCGATAAAAGCATAGATTTTTACGAAAACGGATCATCTGATTGGTGGAGAACGTAAAATTTCAGTTTAAACTCTACGCTTACTTTGATCGAATTTGAAACAACCGGGCCTTAGTTGCATTTCATAACCCTTAAGAAAACATCTCTCCACACCACTCTCCCGGCTTAAAAATTGAACCGCGCGAACTGTCGCAGCCGCTTCTAACTGGCGCGGGTTCTCGTAACTGTCAAAACCGAGCTAAATCATTGGCGCCAACACTTCAAGCACCGATTCCGACCAATGACATTTCAGAATTTCGATCGGTGATAGGTGATTACGAAAACCAGAGAAATGGCGAATGAATGTGGAAGTTTGGTAAGAAAATATCGACCTATTCTGTATACCTACACACCATCCTGTAACGGCCACACGGAGGGCGGGATCTACTTTTTGGGTTAATAATCCAAGGGAATCAACTGCTTACCATTGCGCTGGTCGGCCCTCCTGGAGTACTCCGAGCACTCCTGCTTGATGTCCGGATGTGATATGTCAATTTCAGTGTAGGGCGCTCCTTCATCACCCATCTCGGCTGCAGACCCCTCATCACCTCCCTGCGCACTTCCCCAGCCCTCATTGCTGGAACCCACTTCTGGAATCAAAAACAATAATCCGGTTCAACTAAGCCGGAGAGTTGCCTGTCTCCTGGGCTCGGCTCCGTGTCACCGCGAGCTGTAGTTGCATCAAGCAGGTCACAGCTCCTACTTCCGTGTACTGCTCTCCTACTAGAGCAACAAAAGTTTCGCCTTCTTTCTAATATATTCATTTACATCATATTTTTAGCTTTATGCCAGTTGGTAACTCTGCATAATTATAGTTAGTTCCCAATGTGTATTCTTTTAGTATTAAAAATCAAAAGAATTAATGAATGGTTTGGTAATATAGAAACTCACTTGGGACTTTGTTACTTATGTCATCTATATAAAATTCTGCTTGGGCATATAAACGTTGGTCCAAAATACGTCTACGTTTTACCTCGCTTATATTTGCTTCACTCGTTTGTCTGGACGGAACCTTATAATCGATATTTGACCCGCTTCCCAATGTAAAATCAAGCTGAAATTTAGCACACAGGCGTATTCACTATGAAAATATATGAATCAGATTGACTAATTAATCAACAACTCCATTAAAATTAATTAATCAAATATTTGTAAGAGAAATTAGCTAATGAGCTCACCAAAATATGGCGCCAGTTACCTATCGAAGTGATTTTGTCTGCTGGGTAATATTAAGACTAAAATTTAGATAAATAAAAATTATATTTTTTTATTTAAATAAAATCACGGTTATATTTAAATTTACTAAGGAAAAAATACAATTACGGAAAAAAATTGCTTAACTCTCCAAATAAAAGCGTGGGCCCTTCCGTCCATCAACAACAGAATTCTGTTATGTATATCAATATCGTAAGCGCCCACCTTTTATTTGGAGTTAAGCACATATTTGACATCTGACACGTTTAATCTATGGAAAACATCCGGTTACGAAAACCATAAATGACAAAGAAACATAATGAACACTTTATATTTTTGTAATAGGATTGATAATCGGTAGTTCGAGTGTCCCGACTCATAGAAATAATCCAAATTAATCGGTGAAGATGAAAAGGTTTAGCTCGCTCTGAATGAGTGAGTATATTACGACACTTTTTATTTGGTGGTTAGTTAGGTTCGTTTAGATAAGTAAGGTTTATTTTTACGAACCAATTCGGGTACACGGATGACGATGACGAGTTTTTTTGAGTTTTTCGATGATAAATAAAAGATTTTTCATAAAACGCGCCTTTTATAAGAATCTCCGAATTTGCTACACATATATCGCAACAAAGGACAGCATAAGTCTATAGGTGGATGTTATCCTTAGATTAAGTGAATTAAATGACAAAATGTATGGTGAAAATTTTGAATCTTGTGTCGAAAAAGAACTTTTCCAATACTTGAAACTAGGGCATTCAACTAACATCATAAAACAAACCATACACAAGTAAATCCTTAACGGTCACATCAGGCGCGCGCATTCCTCGTCACTGAGAATGGATCAATAAAGAAGCAACTCCTCACCGGCGCGCTGGTCGGCCTTCCTGGAGCACTCCTGCTGATGTCGGGGAGCCACACGTCCATGTCCGTGTAGGGCGCTCCTTCATCGCCGCTCCCGGCTGCAGACCCTGGCTCGGGCTTCACGGCAGGAACATCTTGGGCAGCGCGGCTCATGGTACTAAGGCCCGGTTGTTTCAAATTCGATCAAAGTAAGCGTAGAGTTTAAACTGAAATTTTTAGTACTTTTTTCAAAAACGGGTTGTTTCAAATCGGATTAAGCGAAATCTGTCAGAGAATTCTGAGCGGAAATTTTAGATTAAACTCTCGGTCAGAGTCGCACATGCGCACTGCGCAATGTAATTGACATCTGTCAATAAAATATTTTTTTATTAATTTTTCGACATTTTACATACAAAGTGTCGAAATGTACAATATTATGTAGGGTGACACAGGCTTTTCTGACGATCGACTGATCCTACAGTATATCCTTAACAGGAGAAGTAATTTACTTAGATCTCGAACAATACTTTTTTGTCAGAAGAAATTGATTTTTCCGCAACTCTAAATGAATTTTACTGCAGGGCATTGTCGACAATATTTTTTTTCAAGGTTTTTATTTCACTCGGGTTTTGATAATTTTACATTTATATCCATGAAAGGTGCATAGATGATTTATCTGGAACACTGCTTCTTGGACTGCGGATAGTGACAGCCATTACCAGAGCAATGGCTGACCACAGACCACATTTTAGTCAGCCGAAGAGCACTATAAAAATCAGAAATATATTTGTCATTATGTCCAAACAAAATATCAAGTTACGACAAACGGTACTAGTTACCAGATTTGGTAATTGCTATATTGTAGGAGAGCGGAACTATGCCCTCAAACCAAATGTACAGCAATTTTTAATGCTACAATGGGCCTGAAAGCCCAATTTTAATTGCGGTACGACAAGAACACCTAGATTTTAAAGAAATCAGAAAGATGTATTGCGACCTCACCGGGAATCGAACTCGGAATTCTCAGTATGCAGAGCCAGTGACATGGCCACTGGTTTGGTCATGTGGAACAGATGAGCAAAGAAAGGATGGCAAAGAAAGGACGGCAAGGAAAATTGTTTGTCGAAAGCAGCAGAAGCAGAGGACGTCCGCGGAATAATAGTAATATAACAATATATTCGGTGTATGAAATTATTTTATTTTATTGTATTTTATATACCTACCTATTAACGGGAAAATGAATATTTTAATAAAAAATACAACTTGTAATAAAATTAAGCCAGATCTCTTTTGGCATTATGCCTTTCCAAAACAACTTCGTGAATTTCCTGCCGATTCTTTAGATAGTTGGGTTTTGAAAATATCTAACTGAACCACATATAATTTATTCTGCATATCAGTCGTAGGCTCTGGATTCACTTTTCTTGTTACCTGCAAACAAAGAAAAGGTTATAAACAGAAAAACTAAAGAAATACAATACAGATCAAATAAAAACATATTGTTCTTGCAAACACTAAATAGGTAAGATAACATTTAATTTCGCCAATAACTAACCTTCCTGGCGCTTTTCATCGTATTCTCGAATCTACTTCGAAAATCTGTTGGACAGTAGCAACAAAACATTAAATTAGTTGCGTAATGCGGCCCACTAGTCTCCTTTCATCTTCTTGTGGAAATCTTCAGTAAAACAAACCGTTGATGACATGTTTCGAAACATCTGCTTTGATCTGCTTGCTGTCAAATGAAATTTAAATTATGTGCTGCCATATGCAAAATTATTTTGGCGTGCATTTGTCTATGATTTTTATTTTACACAATTGCAACACCCCTAATCCGATTTTAAATTTAAAACAACTCAATTCTTCGAGATTTCGCGTGACCTTGAGGTTAAGCTCAGCTTAAGCCAGTATTTCCGCTTACTTTGATCGAACTTGAAACAACCGGGCCTAACACGTTCCAGATTGCTCGAGGCACGACTGGCGAATGGAGATTGTCAAATGGCGTGAACCATAGACACGAGCGGGTCATAGACGAATTATCGTATTAATTAATCGATAGGTAGGACTTCTAAAAATGTGACGTACCACCAATTCTCCAATTTAATATACTGTAGCCCCGGGTACGATACGAGCGGCGAGCGGCAGAGCGTCAGAGCGTCAATTGGCGTCAATGCGGCAGAGCGGCAAGCGGTGAGAAGCGCCGGCTACGATACAAAGCGGCAGAGCGGTAACTTCTGTCAGTCACCGTGCCATCATACTCATTTTAAGTGAAAACGTCAGACATTTATGGAAATGTTATTTATTGAATGTCAAGAGGAAATATGGCGTTCACCCGATAAACAGGAGTAGAAAGGTTTACGGAGAGTACCACAATTTAATAATTTAAGAAACGACGAAACTCGATTTTTTTTTTTAAATTTAATTACTTACTTCAGAAAGTAACCCCTCGCTTGACAAAGAAAAGGCTGGCTCTTCAACAGTAAATAACACCAGAAGAAAGACTCGTGGTAACACTGAGTTATGTCATAAAAGACATATGATGTTTTGAAAATTTTTAATACTGTATTCAAAATGTTCACATTTAAAATACATTTTTTTCATTACATCAAATGGCCATGGGCTCTGAAACATGTTGATATTTATATTAAAAAAATATATATACAAAATAAATTTAACAATTACATCCCGGGTGAATTCCATGAGACTTTTTCATTTTTTGTGTGGAGGACTGGCGGCAGAACCAGATTTAGCAGGCGCGGTTTGAACACTCTCACGGAAACATTTCTGTTTCTTTTGCGGCATCTCTTCTTTGAATTGTTCCTGTGCAATCTCTGTGATGATTTTCTTTGATTCATTGCAGATGTATTCCATATTTTCTTCATTATTGTATAGTTGAATTCGTCAACTAGTTGACGTGTCAACTTCGTTACGCGGACGTTCTATCTAAATATCGGGACGATGGTCAACTTTCTACGGTTCGACGAGACGCTGCTCGACGGCTCAACCGTTGACTATTTTTATTACGTTAATTTTTAAAATTTACAGAAGTTCGAAGGAATATAGTTTCGGGGACAGTAAAACCGCTACTTGTGCTTATATGTAAAAATAAATATTTTATTATTTATTTGTTTACGCACATTATAGGCTTTTACATATTGTTTCATATACTTATTTCTATATATAATAAAGAAAGAAGTAGGTGTACACAACAATATTAGGTGTAAGCAGTAAAATATTAGTTCAATAAAAAATAAAATAATTAAACAGAATTGTTTTATTTTATACAGCGCAAAATTGGGAATTCACAGAAACGTCGCACGTGCACATCGCACAAATCAAGTGAAAAATAATAGCTTATTAAGCCTATCTCACCCTACGCATGCATTCAAATTTCAAGTCTCTGTCATAGTTCGTGTACACAGATCTGCACTCTATGGCCGTGTACTTTAGAGTTGAAATGAAATTACCCGTCGAGCCATCTATGGCGTCTACAAGTCGGCAGCGAGAGATGAGAGAGAAATAAACGGAGACGTTATGTCTTGCTCTCGCTCGTTGCTTTGCACTACGTTGAATATCGAATCGTCCACCGTCCGCCGTTCACCGTCTACGAATTCAACTAGTCCATGCGATAAACGTAAACCGTCGACGCGTCGACGCAACGTCAACGGTTGATTTCAACTAGTCCGTCCATTCAACGCCCATCCCTACTAAATATCATACTGTATATAATCTATAATTTGTCAGACATCTATGGACAACCGAATTTTGAGGTTAATCGTGAATCATCATGGACCGTGCTGTCCCAGGAATTGCTGCCTTCAAGCCCGAGCCAGGGTCTCCAGTGGAGAGCGGCGATGAAGCGCCTTGCACTGATGTGGACATGTCGTATCCCGATATAAAGCAGGAGTGCTCCAGGAAGGCCGACGAGCCCGCCGGTAAGTAATCGATTCCCTGATTACTATTCCGTGAAGTAGAATACCCGCACGGAATGCACTTTCCTCGTTCGATCTCGTTAGCGCACTAAATTATTGCAGCACTCCTCACTAGTGTTTATTATTGTTGGTATGGATAGTAGAACGTGTAGACATTATTTTGTTAAGAGATTTCGGTATTTTTAAAATATTGTTTCTGACAGCAGCCGGCAGTACCAGCATGGACAGCGCCGCCCCAGATGTTGCTGCCGTCAAGCCCGAGCCAGGGTCTGCAGCCGGGAGCGGCGATGAAGAGCTCTACTCTGACGTGGACATATCGTGGAGTACTCCGCGCACTCCTGACATCAAGCAGGAGTGCGCGGAGTACTCCAGGAGGGCCGACCAGCGCGCCGGTAAGTATATAAGGAGAACATGTCATTATTCCAGAATTTTCGAGGGAATGTATCACGGTGTACTTGAGTGTTCTCATTTAAAAAATGAAATCATTGAATTTATTTTCAACATATATTATGACATTTGAGATGCTCTATCCATAGACAGCTCAGTCTCGGTACAATTCATCGATAAAATGAATATAGAAACGTCTTTATTTGTTTTACTTGGCTGTTGACTTAAATGTCAAAACGTATTGTGAAAATTGCAAAATTTTGAATCTGAATTTTGAATTTGGTAACTTTTTAATGCTTACTAGGGGTTATTGATTGTTATGAATTATGTAACATTATTTAGAACTTTTAAAATTATTTAAGCCTTAATTCTCTCTCTCTCTCTCTCTCTCTCTCTCTCTTTGAATTTGTGATTTTTTAACTTTTGATAAGAAAAGTAGTGGAGACGGAGGAAACTTGATCCTTATGGGAGACTAGGTACAGGAGATTTACAGAACTACTGTGAACATTGCATTATTTTAAACTCACAATATGAGCAGTCTATTGTACCCGCCAACTTCCTGAAGTAGTGACGTCAGTCACACTTGTAGATGGCGGACGGTTCGGTGTTTGAAGACACATGTTATTTGAATGTTTTTATTCTGATTAAACAGAAAAGATGTTAGATGTAGTTACATCTCCAATACAAGCCATTTTCTATGTACTTGTCGGTTTCGCACAAAGAAAGACGCAGATCATATATATTTTTATAAATAACATTTTCTCCCCTCAGCCCGGCTGGGGACACTTGGTACTTGTTCTTATCGGAGACTTGATCCCCGGATCGAGTGTCCCTAATTGATTTATTTTCTTTTCTTTCGAAATACAGTATTCCTACAGTGTATAAAACGGGATTAGGTGTCCGGGAAAGAAGACAGATCAATTAGAATATCTCGCAGTCAGCTGTGAACGTTGTTTTAGGCTATAAAAATGTTGTACTCTCAAAAGGTATATCAAGAAAGCACAATTCTATAAAACATATTAAATTGACCACGCTCCTGACTATCGACAATCACGAATATATCAATCCGGAAAACCAGCTATCGAAAATGAGTGAAAAGCTAAGCAACAAAAGAAAATTTGCATAAAGAAGAAAAAGGATTCGTCAAAGGACACTATCCTTGGGTACACAATGGGTTTAGGTTTTGGTGCACTGCAATTTCCTTCCAGTAAAACCACTCGAGTTCTATCTGTAAGATAGAGTAGTACTTTAGTAGTGTGAGAGAACTCGACAATGTTCCGTACTAACTAATATCGTTACCGAACCCAGTGCTAATACTGTCTCGATTTCTTAAATATGGCTAAAAAATCAATATGCACTCACGTGATTTTAGTCCCTCTCAGCTTTCGTGGGACCATCCATACGTACCTGTACGTCAACCCACTAATCCTATACGGAACAATTATGGTACCCACAGTTGTATCGATGGTTGTGTAATATTAGAATTAAGGAAGTGATCGGTTGTGACTATGTGATGATTGGTCTATTATTATAGCCCTATTAAACGGGTTGTATTTCAAGCTTGTACTGACTTGTTCGGTTTCAATATAAATACTCAATAAATAGTTAAATTCCGAAGCAATTGCGCACCTCTGAAGTAAACCTTACTTGGCAATATATAAAACAAATGTTAGCGAAATAATGATAAACAAAAATATTTACAAGGCAAAAAAAAAATAGGAATTTTTCTTGAACAAGAGTGCTTGATTATCTTATATAAAGAAAACAATTCATGCGTCTACTCACGTACGTGCGGCAACAGTTTTACTTCTACAAACAAAAACTTTATTAAAAAACGAAACATTCGTGAACTCGCATGTTCACAGAATTTGACAGCTGACAATAATTCAATATGAGAAATTCCGCTACATGCTGCATTTGCAACTTCCGTTACAGTTGAAATTTTACCCTGAATGAAAAAATTATTTATGAGATTCCTAGTTTAGATTTTAAAGATCATTTTAATTTATTTTATGGTTTATTTTTTTTCTTTAATTTTTTTATTAACATAACAAAAATATTCTTTAAGATTTTATCGTTTATTTTCAATATTATTTTTAATTAACTTGATTTTTCCAGATCTCGATAAAACTCAAAACATAAGGTATACTACTAAAGAATTCCAGAGTCCCAGTGAGGAAATCTTGACTCGCTTACAAGGCGATTATACCTCTTCGGAGAAATCACTGATCAAGACGCTCCTGCTCACACACCCTGGAGAGAAACCTTTATTTTGCTCTCAATGTAATTACACCTTTTCTTTACCGCAATCCTTAAAGAATCATTCTCGTACACACACTGGAGAGAAACCATTTTCATGTTCTCAATGTGATTATGCCTGTTCCCGAAAACATCGTTTAAAAATCCACATGTATACACATTCTGGAGAGAAACCATTTTCTTGTCCTCAATGTGATTATGCCTTTTCCCAAAAATCTACATTAAAAAGTCACATCCTTACACATTCTGGAGAGAAACCATTTTCTTGTCCTCAATGTGATTATGCCTTTTCCCAAAAATCTAGTTTAAAAATCCACATGCGTAAACATTCTGGAGAGAATCATTCTCTTGTCCTCAATGTGATTATGCCTGTTCCAAAAAATATTATTTAAAAACACACATGCTTACACATTCTGGAGTAAAACCATTTTCTTGTTCTCAATGTGATTATGCCTGTTCACAAAAAGCAAATTTAAAAATCCACATCCTTACTCATTCTGGAGAGAAACCATTTTCTTGTTCTCAATGTAACTATAGATGTTCCCAAAATTCTAATTTAAAAATCCACATGCGTTAACATTCTAAACCATTCTCTTGTCCTCAATATGATTATGTTTGTTCCCAAAACAAATATTTGAAACGCCACATGCTTACACATTCTGGAGAGAAACCATTTTCGTGTTCTCAGTGTGATTTTGCATTTACCCAAAAAAATAATTTAAAAACACACATGCTTACACATTCTGGAGAGAAACCATTTTCTTGTCCTCATTGTGATTATGCCTTTTCCCAAAAATCTACATTAAAAAGTCACATGCTTACACATTCTGGTGAGAAACCATTTTCTTGTTCTCAATGTGAATATGTCTGTTCCCAAAAAAAATATTTGAAACGCCACATGCTTACACATTCTGGAGAGAAACCATTTTCCTGTTCTCAATGTGAGTTTGCATGTATCCAAAAATATTATTTAAAAAGCATATGCTTACACATTCTGAAGAGACACCATTTTCTTGTCCTTAATGTGACTATGTCTGTTTCAAAAAACCAAGTTTAAAAAGCCACATGTTTACACATTCCGGGGAAAAAACATTTTCTTGTCCTTTATGTGATTTTGATGTTATCCATAAACCTAGTATAAAAATCCTCATGCGTACACATTCTGGGGTGAAACATTTTCTTGTTCGCAATGTGATTTAGCCTGTTCCCATATACCTAGTTTAAAAATCCACATGCGTACACATTCTAGAGAGGAACCATTTTCTTGTTCTCAATGTGATTATGCCTTTCCCAAAAAATTACATTAAAAAGGCACATCCTTTTACATTCTGGAGAGAAACCATTTTCTTGTTCTCAATGTGATTATGTCTGTTCTCATAAAAAGATTAAAAATTTACCATTTTTAAGCATTACATTTTCGTGTAATGCTGATATTGCGGAAGAGTCTCATTACACATGCAAAGGATATTGCTTTAAAATTGCAATAAAAAAATATATATCATTAGGTGCATCCGTTTTAATTTTAATGTTTAATTAAGGGGGATGAAAAAGCTTTGGATGCCGAACGCCTAATGATAAATTACAATATGCATTTGAAGCGGGTTGTAAAACTAAAATATGTATACAACTTGCAATATATATATATATATGGTATTCTATCATATGGTGGAAATGGTGAACGTAACATTGTGTGAAGTGATCACTTAAGCCAGCCGAACGGTTGTAAGTCCTTTGAACACCCGAAGACTTCCATAACTACTTTCCCATAAAAAATTCAATTTTGTACCTACGAGATATCTATAATATATCTTGATTAATGATGTCCTTGGGACAAAATCTTGTAAGTACTGTCTTCTGTACATATTATTATCTTGCTTGTATTCTGTAGTTGATTGAGAACGGTTGATTTATATGAATTGTAAATTAGTTATAAATACACTTTTTAATGAAGTTGAAAATGAAGTTTTTTTTAAGGTTTTTTAATTTTCGCTAAATGAGTTGAGAATTAATTTTATTATATTTTATTTTTTAACTAACAGACCGCCAACAGCTCTGTGGGATAAGGTCTAGTTGGTGGATCAGTGTAATCAGGTAGCAGCGCAGATCAGGATTCGACAAAAGACATCTTTAAAGATGAGGTAAACACATTTAGCGGACCTCAAAAGATAGACAATTTTTAAAATAGACTTCCTTGTCGATTTTGCATGGTTCTTATGAACGATTGATCTATTTCTTGAGTTGTATACACAGCTAAACATGCTTTCAAGCAACAAGCACGTTTAGCTTTCAATCAATTTTGTCTCGAAATGTCCGTTCACTTTTAAAGAATTGTTGAAAAACAAGTCATTTAAATATATTGTGGTTATCCCGATGCACTTTTTGAACTTTCTTGCAATAGATTCTTGAGTAGGCCAATCAGAGTGGTCGGCAGCGCCCGCGTTAGTCCGCGCACGGAGGTCGGTGGTGGCGTGATCGCAGATCGGTGCCGGGCTGGTTTAGCGACTCACACCCAAGCCCGCGCACAACCACCGCCCCTCTCGCCCGACCCCTCCCCCCACCCCCACCGCCACATCAAATGCCCTGCTAACTTTCCTTCAAAATCCAAATTTGAAAGATATCTCCTAAACATGGTTCGAGGATATATATCCGCGGATATATATCACGATATTTATGGCTCGATTTTTAGTTTTGATATATGTAAATGAAGATTGGTAGGTACCTATTGATCTTCATTTAATTTGAATTGTTAAAATGGAACGTTTAAATTTGTGTGAAAATTCTTTCACAAACAACTGACAATCGAGCTATTGAGAAAATTATAATATAGGTACCGGTGATAAATTTTCTAATATAAAATAATAGCTTTAAATATTGTTTCTCTTTTCAGGTGTGTACTTTTATTATTTTTAAATTTTATTGTGAAATATTATGTTCTTTTGCTAATAAAATATATATTCTTTTCTTTGCAACGCAAATAAGCTTTTATTTAATAAAACTAAAATATTTGGGAAACCACATTATAAAACAACATTTCTACAGCTTTTATGACAAGAATGGAAAAGTTGAAATTTGAATTCATAGTAAAGGCGAGTGAAGGTCCAAAATCAAATGTAATCTGCATTACCTCAATTTCTGATCCAGACAAAAATACATTTTTAATCCCGGGACATCTGCAAGAGGTAAAACTGCACGATACAATAATAAAAACTCAAGCTTTTAAAAAAGTAAAAATTACACTTCAAAAGAGACATGATAAAAGACAGGTTTGGATTTCATTGACACCGGAAATTTGTGATACTTACTTAAATGAAGATGGAAATATGCAGTTTAAGGGATATTTGTTAGAAGAATTAATGCCAAAAACACAGGAACTTTTAGCTGCTATTTCGGAAGACGTTTTAACCAGAATTTTGGAAAATTTTAGCGAAATGAAGAAAGATACAGCCGCTAAACCCAATAACACCAGAAATTTAACGGAAAAATTTGTTATGGATAAATTCATGAGAAAAACTTCAAATGTAATTCAATGGATGAATATTTTTGAAGCAGAATGTACTCGTTTTGGAGTAAAAGAAGATACAAAGAAAATAGAAAATTTTAGATTATTTTTAGAGGATTCATGTCTTGAATGGTATAGTTCTATGCTCATAAAATATACAGTAAATTCAGAATGGTCAACTTGGAAGGAAAACTTTTGTGAAACTTATGCGGACAAAGGCTGGTCGCCAGTCAGGTATGCATTTTTATTTAAATATAGATAAGGGTCATTTTTAGAATATGCCGTAAAAAAGGAAAGACTGTTACTGGAGATAAATAAATCAATGGATATACCCACTTTAATTGACCTAATTACTACTGGACTACCAAATTATATAGCTGATAAAATAGATATGTAGAATGAACTTAAAAGAAACAAAAGATTTATTTAACAACATCAGGGGCTTAGAACATTTGGCAAACAAAAACAATGGTGAAAAGAATGTAAGAGATTTTGAAAACAAAATTAAAGAGAAAGATGGAAGACACAAACTATGTAGAATTTGTGAACAAGAAAACAAAAGAAATTGATACCACCCAGAATCCTTATGCTGGTACAAAAGCAAAAATTTGATAGGACAAAAAGAGACCAGATAAGAAATGTTAACAATTCTGAATTGGAAAAAAAATTAAATGCAATTTATCCAAAAAACTAATAGTTCCACCATTAATCAAAATTAAATTATTACTGAACGATTCCTTAGAAACTATGGGGGTCTATGATTCAGGATCAAATGTGTCTTTAATCAATTCTAAGTTGTTGTCCTTGAAAAATAACTCTAATAATAACGATAACCTTATGAAAAATGCACATTTGAAAACGATTAATGGTGTGAGAAAAACTGAAGGAATGGTAACATTAAAAATAAAGATTTTTGATATAGAAAAGAATATGAATGTATTTGTGATAGACGAAGAAAACTTCGACTACGATTTCTTAATTGGTTTAGATTGTAGGTATACAAAATTTTCAACTTATTCAAAATGATAAATTAGAAATCATACAAAACTCCAAAATGGGAGATTATAATAAAGAGGAATATCTCAGAAAAAAAAATTATTTCGAATAATTCTGATAAAACAATCGCTAAATATAAAATAAATTTCAATGAACACGTGGAAGAGAATAATTTTAACATTACAATAAATCACTTGGATATAAAAAAACAGTCAGAAATAGAGAAACTAATTTGTAAATATAAAACACTTTTTGCTAAAGATAAATATGATGTAGGTACAGTGGAAGGTTATGAAGCACATAGAGATTTGTTAATGGATAGATATTGTAGTTAAAGACCATATAGGTGCACTATTGAAGATAAAAAAGAAATAGAACAAAAAATATCAAAATTATTACAAAAAAACTTAATTGAAGAGTCTTACAGTCTTTTGCAGCCCCAGTAACATAGGCCTATAAAAAAGAAGAAGGAAAAAAATCAAGACTGTGCATAGATTTTCGTGATTTGAATAAAATTATAATTCCGCAATCACAACCCTTCCCATTAATAGAAGATTTAATGGTCAAGACGAGAAAATGTAAATACTTCTCAACCCTGGACATAAATTCAGCATTTTGGGCTATCCCATTGAAAATTGAAGATAGAAAAAAAACAGGGTTCGTTACTCAAGAAGGATACTTTCAATGGACGTGTTTACCGTTTGGTTTAAAAACTTCTCCTGCAATTTTTCAAAGAATATTGAGCATTATTATAAGAAAACATAAATTATCAAATTTTACAGTTAATTATGTTGAGGACATTTTGGTGAAACCTACACAGATCATATAAAACACTTATCATGCTGGAAGCAATATTAAGGGAAGGCTTTAGATTAAAATTTTCAAAATGTAACTTTGCACAAGACTTGGTGAAATATTTAGGACATATAATCCAAAATAGTACAATTACGCCATTGAAGGATAATTAAATTGCAATAAAAAAATTTCCTGAACCAAAAACACAAAAAAATGTCAGACAGTTTTTAGGAAAAATAAATTTCTTTGTAAAATATGTTCAAAACATATCAATTATATTAGACCCATTACATAATTTGTTGAGGAAAGGTCAAAGATTTATTTGGTCAGAAGAATGACAGTAAAAAAATTACTTAGCCAACAACCTATTTTATCAATATTTGATCCAGATCTACCGATACACATTTATACCGACGCCAGTATACAGGGCATAGGCGCAGTCTTGAAACAACCACAACACAATGCAGAAGAAAAGCCTTGTGCATATTTTTCTAGAAAATTGAACAACACCCAAAAAAGAAAAAAAGCTATATATCTGGAGTGTTTGGCAATAAAAGAAGCAGTTAAATATTGGCAGCACTGGCTAATGGGAAAAATATTTACAGTTTTCACTGATCATAAGCCATTAGAAAAAATGAATATTAATGCTAGAACAGATGAAGAATTAGGAGACTTCACATACTATTTAACACAGTTTTATTTTAAGGTCATACATTCCCCAGGAAAATACAACTTTGAAGCAGACAGTTTAAGCAGAAATCCTGTATTAGAACCATATTAAAATCAAGAAGAAAGTTTAAAAATTGTTAACTTAATTAAACTAGAAGACATCCATAATGATCAAGGAAGAAATGAAGGTATAAAACAGAATAAAAAAGTACTAGAATTAAAAAATAAAATATGTTATAAAAAAACAAGAAAAAAAACAAAGATAATATTAACTGAAGAATTCAGTAAAAACTTCATAAAAAAAATCATTATTTTGCTTGTCACATAGGTATACAACAATTGAAAAACAAAATTGTACCCTACTACGTGGCGAAAAATTTAACATATAATATTAAAAAAATTGTGACAATTGTAAAATCTGCTTGAAAAATAAATCTAGAGGAAAATATAAATATGGACTAATGTTTCACTTAGGTCCTGCAACTTACCCATTTGAAATAGTATCCATAGATACCATTGGAGGATTTGGTGGCTCACGCTCTACAAAAACATATTTGCATCTTCTGGTAGATCATTTCTCTAGATATGCGTATATTTTAACTTCGAAAACACAAAGTGCTAATGACTTTATAAAGTTGGTTAAAAAAGTCACACATAGAAATAGAATTGGTATGATTCTGTCCGATCAATATCCAGGAATAAACTCTATAAGTTTAAAAAAAATTTTAGATGAAGAAAATATAACCATTATCTTTACTGCAGTTAATGCACCATTTTCAAATGGTTTGAATGAAAGATACAACCAAACATTAGTTAATAAAATCAGATGTAATATAAACGAAAGGAAGAATAAATTGGCCTGGACAACTATTGCTCATGAGTGTACTCAAAAATATAATGAAACAGAGCACACGGTTACAGGCTTTTCTCCAAAATATCTGTTGAAAATATTGACATTTTACCAGAGGAATTGAAAAAAAAAAATCTCAAAGTGACTTATTGAAAGATAGAAAAATTGTTTTGGAAAATACTATAAAATCACACATTTATAATAAACAACACTTTGACAAAAACAGGAGGGAATGCGAATTACAAATAGGAGATTTGGTGTATATTGAGAATGGAAACAGAAAAAAATTGGCCCATTTCAGGTTTTAGAAAAAATGTCAAACACAATTTATAGAATTGATACAGGACATAAGGAATGTGAATCAAATCTCTTCCACATAACGAAACTTATTCCAGTGTCGCAAGAGTCCGAAGACTACTGAATGGAACGTTTAAATTTGTGTGAAAATTCTTTCACAAACAACTGACAATCGAGCTATTGAGAAAATTATAATATACCGGTGAATAATACATATTTAATAATGGATAAAGTTTCTAATTAAAATAATAGCTTTAAATGTTGTTTCTCTTTTCAGGTGTGTACTTTTATTCTTTTTAAATATTAATGTGAAATATTATGTTCTTTTGCTAATAAAATGTATACACTTTTCAGAGCAACGCAAAAAATCTTTTATTTTAAAAAAACTAAAATATTTGGGAAACTACATTATATAAATAAATAAGTTTTTTATTATAATTACTTTTTTATATAATCATAATTGCCACAAAATGCCAAAACATATATTTTTTCTAGTTGATTTTGTATGTTAGAGTTTATGAAAAAATAAAGAAGTCCTCGACTCTTGGCACAGACAACAGGAAAACCAAGTAAGGTGGAGAGACAGTCTTTCCGAACCTGTTCACATGACGAGCGGCGTCAGACAGGGAGGGTGCATGTCCCCGATAGTGTTCAACCTTTATATGGACGAACTCACTCAAAGGCTAAACAACGCGGGGGTAGGCTGTCACATCGGAGGACAGTGTCTAAACAACATCAGTTATGCTGACGATATGGTACTGATGGCACCGTCTATAAGAGGACTACGCGTTCTTCTAAAGGTCTGTGAAGTGTTTGCTGAAGAAACAAACATGCTCTATAACCCTAATAAAACAGCACTGTTGGTTATAAAGTATGGTCAGGGCCCAACAAGTATTCCTCCAGTTACCCTGAACGGTGTAGTCCTGAAGGTGACCGAAAGAACAAAATACCTAGGACACATAATTATGAATAATCTAATGGACGACGACGATATTGACAGGCAAAGAAGAGCTCTCAGTGTAAAAGCGAATATGCTGTGTAGAAGGTTTCATCTTTGTAGCACCGCTGTAAAAAGAATGCTCTTCGTTGCCTTATGTGCAACGTTATACACATGTGAACTCTGGACAAATTATAAAAAGAGCAGCATAGAAAGAATTCGCATACAATATAACAACGCCTTCCGTATGATGTTTGGCCTTCCCAGATATTTCAGCGCTTCCGGTATGTTCACTGAGGGGCATGTTCCAAACTTTGCAGCTTTCATAAGATCCAGGGTGGCAGGAATGAGGGAAAGGATATACAGCTCCGAAAATATCCTCATCCTGGAAGCCCGCCTTACTCCAGCATCCAGCATCGATGCACACTGGAGAAAGATACTGGCCCCGCATAATTGACTTGTCATCGCTCGCTAAAGCCGCTAATATACGATATTTTATGATATGATTTACGATTACGATTTCTTTTAATACTTCTCCTCTATTTTATATGATTTTAATATTTCTCTTTTATTTTATATAATATTTTTAATGTGTGTACCTACTTCTATATGGAATGTGTGGGATTGCACAAACCTCCCCACATTCTGGAATAAAGTTATATTTATTTTATTTATTTATTTATTATAATTATGATTTTGTCGTGCCTATATATAAAGTATGAGGTAACTTTTAATGCACACAATACCCGGACAGATTAATTTGAAAAGATAAGAAAGAATTTTCTGCTTATAGTTTTCTGGGGTATTCTGCCATGTGTATCTGACCTCTCTGGCCGACGTTACGGATCTCATTGCAGGGTCCACCATCAGGGCTGATGATGGTCGGGTTAAATATTAATACGGTAAAAAAGATAAGTTGTAATGAACGTATTGGAGTTATTTTGAAAAAAAGCTATAGGTTTAAATGATTTATGAATTTAAGTTTGATTTTAGGAAAATTAAATTTTTTTGATTTGCTCTGAAGGGTTACTGATTTTATTAAAATATTTTTACTACTTTTGAATTTTACTAATGCGTAGTCTCCTTCTTTTGGACTTCTTTCTAATTCTTCATTTTCCGAAGATTTTGATGTGGTTAGTGAGATCTCGAATATATTTTGGTATAAATACTGAGAAAATAGTAAAAAATGATATTTAAAACTGCTCATGTTTTATTGCCAAATAAATTTTGTGAAAAAACTGTCTTACCATAAGGCGCTGGTCATAACTTTTTTCTACTTGACATATTTTGAGCGCATTTACCATTATTTTACAAAACACAGATTTTATATTAGAAAAATTACCATTTCAAAGACATTCATACTGCCCTCTTCTGGTTGAAGTTTTCTGAGCTGTTCCACCATGTTTCTATAGCCTCTCTGACTGGCGTTTCGATCCCATTGCAGAGTTCATCATCAGTGCTGACATGTTGTGATCATGGCTGATGGGTTTATTTATTCATACTTCCCGGTTATATCAAAATCTCATCGTTTGGGTAAAGGTTGAATTAATTTTTTAATCAGTATTCAAGCAGACTTTTATCAGTAAGATATATTATTGTGTTGTGTAATCAAAGTAATTGTGTATCGGACAGGTAGAATTATGATGGCAACATCATAAGACGACGTGATGATGATGATGACCCATCTGAAGTCATGAATGTTGGCCTCAAGTCGGACCTCGGTCCGTTGTATGGGCACGCGCCTCCGGGCGGATAGTCGGCGCGGGGAGCGAGCCGGCGCTGCGATCCTAACTGAGAGGATACTGCACCGACGCGATGTGTTTGGCATCTCCGACGGAGGGCGTTGAAGAGATTCCCTGAAGGAATTGCATTTGTGTCTTACGAAATGAATATGGTGAAATATTTGAGATACTTAAGTTGAATATTGAGATTCTTAAAAAATGGAATATCTTAAGTTTGAAATATTTGAGGCATTAGTTAAGGCACTTTGTAAATGTAATTTATGTGTTTTTGAATAAAAATCTACTTGTCTTGTTTATTCAAATACAGGGAAAGCTCGCGCGATGGGGATAAAGTCACTTAAAAATTAATGTAAATGTCCTGCCTCGAAGAAGCGAGGAAGTAAAAATACATAAGTATTTTTAAATGTGCCAAATGAATCCTTTTATGTGATGTTTTAGAGTGGAAATTAAAATGAAAAATGTTTATGAGAGAGTAAAATATCTTGGGCAGGCCTTGGTAAACTCGCCGGCCGCGCCGCCTGTTCTCAGGCCGCGCGGGCCAATGGTAAAAACCCCGGCGCCGCTGTGTCGGGCCGGACGGCTGGAGTAAGGCCGCCAGCGAATATTTTTGAACTCTGATTACGGACGTTACAGACGTCCTGGCGAGCGAAACATTTTTTATTGTGTTCCTCATGTGAACATCTATGGGAGTGATATGTTTTTGCGTGTGGGAAAGTGCGCGAGCGCACTTTATTTGTGGCGGCATTTTGGCTGCCTATTACGCAATTAATATCTATCCGACATGCTTGAAAATATCACCGAAGGATGCGCTTGGTTGAGATCTATCTAATGGTATAATTTAGAATCTCGTAAAATCACGTTTTCTATTTTTTATCGATTTTTATCTGACCGCCGCGGACCAGCGAGCGATGAAAAAATAGGTAGAATCACAGAAATCGGAATAACTTCCGACAGAAGTGTCCGATCTTGATGAATCTTTCTGTGTCATGATCGCTGAGTAAATACCTATTTGGGGAGTACACACTTGCCTATATAGATTCATTTTTGACTTTGAGGAAAATTTGACCTTTTGGGAATTTTCTTAGAATCGCGATAAGTATATAAAACCACTTCGGCCATAGCCGAGAGTGGTACCAAAATATACGTTGAGCTATACGGTACTTATGCAAAGCATCGCGTAACAACTGGTTTGCTACCATTTATGACCTGATTAAGATTCGAACCTTCACGGTTGACTTTTAGATGCAATTTTTCTAAGTATGTAGGATCTTGCAGGTCCAATGACTGTGTCACAAGCCTTTGCAAGGTCAGGCCATATCATGTGACACAGTTCTGACCCCGTGGGGCTCAGGCAAAACATGTTATAATTTATTTTTTGACTTTAGATCAGGGCGGGCCCGGCCTTATTTCCCCAGAGCACCGTAAGATGGCGGTCGCACGCCGCGCGTTGCGACAGTCACCGTGAGATGGCGACAGTCGCGCCGCGCGTTGCATTGAGAGAGTGGGGGAGCAGACGGCAATGGCCATTGGTTTTGTGACGCAATTTGCGGTTGTGTAATCTTTTGTCACTTGTATAGATAATATATAATAAATGGTTTTGCTACAGGCGGTCACCTGTTGCAAATCACGTGCGGTGACTTAGACGCCCTTTGGACCGCTTTCATCTGTGTTTTTACTGCTATCCTGCCCCCTATATGGATTCCTACTTTGTAAAGATGGCGGCTGAGAATATACGGGCCAGCCTCTGTGCTCCTGTGCTTCTGGACCCCCGCGACGGACGTTCCTCTATGAGGCATTTCGCATTCAAGACGAAAGGCTCTGCACTACATGGAAGTATTAGCACTGTATTGTCTCCGAAGCGGGCCGTGACTTACAACCTCGGCTTTCGGAAGCAAACTTGATGGAACCGCGCAAAATTTATCAGTTCCCGTGGGGAACAAATTGATTTTTCATATATTTTCAGTTTTTGTGAAATTTTCGAAAATCGTTGAAATCCGAGAGGAATTCAACAATTCTGTTAATTAACGAGTATAATTAATACTGCGTTACACGCGCGGGGCACAGGATATTTTTGTCTATTATTTATTAAACAATGTATCTACAATCTTGCGGCTTCTAATAGCTGTTGTTAGTGTCCTTGAGTACTCGCTAGTGACGCGACAGCAGCATCGGTGAAACTGTGTTCTCTGGAAACTTTTTAGTGTCGGTGGGCCACGCCTGTGCCCCGCGCGTGAGATACCGTATCTATTTCATTTTTGAAGGAGGTAAGTCGTTTTTGATATTTTCTTATCTATTTTGAATTTCACGTAAAGATAATTAATATTGTATATAATTGTATAATATTAAGCTTTATAATGGTATAATAAAAAATTTGTTTTGTTTGTTTTAGGTTCTTATAAACCAAAATGAACAGATTAGAACGACAAATAATTACTTGGCTCTTATATTCCTAGAAACATCTTTATGTTGCATGTTATGTTCCTTTGAACGTAGCATGCTTTTTTGGGTATAAATCAAAACGATTTGGCACCTCAGGATGATGACATACCCCGGAAAAGGAGTAAAACGGCTAGGGCCCGGTTGTTTCAAATTCGATCAAAGTAAGCGTAGAGTTTAAACTGAAATTTTACGTTCTCCACCAATCAGACGATCCGTTTTCGTAAAAATCTATGCTTTTATCGACCGCTTACTTTGATCGAACTTGAAACAACCGGGCCTAGGTGCCATGGCTGTGGCACGTGGCTGTGTGAAGAGCCAAAAATCGCTCGACTAAAACCGCATGCCAGAAATGTCACAAGCCCGTGTGTAACGATCATAAATATAGTATATGCATTTAGTGTTATAACCAAAGTCAAAATGATCTCAATAAGTTAACTAATGAAGACTAAAATCTCAAATTTATAATTTCCATGTTAATTTTGCCATAATTTTCTAAGGTTGAGGAAAAAATATTTTTGTTCCTGTATTTATAGAGAAAAGATTTTTTTTGTTTTCATTACAAGTGTCAATAAAGACGGATTATGTATAAAATAAGTTTATTTTTTATTTCTACCCACATAACAAATAATCCATCAACTACTTTGGGGCACAGGGGTGCCCCGCGCGTGTAAATATGTAATTATCTGCAGCGCGTGTAACGGAGTGTTAAAATTCCATAAAAAATTAACCAAACATACTATGCACATGAGTATCATACATTATTTACTATATTTACAATACATATTAATAATCTATTCATAAAACAATATTTTAGTCAAATATTCGGTAGATAATTCAAATATAGAAATAAAGGTGTAAAAGTATTCCCTTAAATAGTTGGCAGAGCGAGGGGGGGGGGGGGTACTTGGGCTGCACCACTGCTCTCGTGAATCTGTTGGAACATGGAACACATTGGCCCGTGTGGCCTGTACTTACTATCCTAAATAATGGGTGCAACACAAAATCAATTCATTGTCCAA
Organism: Agrypnia vestita; assembly: GCA_016648135.1. Classification (NCBI taxonomy): domain Eukaryota; kingdom Metazoa; phylum Arthropoda; class Insecta; order Trichoptera; family Phryganeidae; genus Agrypnia; species Agrypnia vestita. Next base: position 138,631 of record JADDOH010024526.1, on the reverse strand, counting down.
TGCTCAACACTATGTATTTACAATGAAATCATGTAAATCGTTCGCAATATTCAATGTGCTTTCTTATTTTAGCACATAAACTCAATAATTGATGACTTGTACATTTCAACTATTATCTATATTAATGATAAATATAAATAATAAATGTAAAATATTAAGCCAAACTAAATGTTGCAAAATTCTGCATGTAGCAGGGAAACCGTATTTTAACTTTAGCACTAGGTGGGAAAGGTCAATCGGTTAAGCAATAACTGTTACTTGGGATTTGTGCGTGACTGTATTGATGATTGGTAACTCATTTTCTCAGTTCAGCGGGCATCTGTACAAGATAACAGTTAAATCTCAGTTACCAATCATCGGATACAAATCTCAAATATAATAACAGTAAGATATATATTCCATTAAAATAACGGTTTGACCATCATGACTCAAAATGTGTTTTTGGTTTGCCATCACTGATTTATTACCTAAATAACAAATTATTGGTTGAATATTTACAATTGTAAAAGATGGCTAGTAGGAGAAAAAAAAAGATTCTCCAAAACAAATATCTGCATTGATTGCTGTCAAGGCCATGAGCCAAACGGTCATTGTTTCTTTCTTCTTTGCATTTGGTTATTTGGTCGATATATTTCTTGCAATCAATATATATATATAAAAAGAAACCCGTGTTTCCCTACCCGCCAAGTTTTCTCCACAACCACCCACCGGTAGTTATGATGGTGGATAGCCCTTGGTGTCACATCGAATATATGCGAGTTTGGTGAGAGTGGCTGTGCCTCGGTGGGAGTGGGTGATGAAAATGTGCTTTCTAGCACATTGTTTTATAATGGGAAGGCCGCAAATGCTTCAGATTGTTTCAAAATAGGCGCGCCGACTGTGTCAGTGAGTCTAGAAGATTCCGGAAAAACCTGCTTTAGAAAGTTCTGGAAGGAGAAGGTTCTAGAAAATTCCCGAAAGTTCTTTAAGCTGAGTGGCGGAAGTTTCGGTGTGTCTAGAAGGTTCCTGTACATTCGATAAATTTCTTGAAAGTTCTGGAAGGAGAAGGTTCGCGAAAGTTCTATGGTGATCCAGTGTACTAAAAATCTACGCGTGCGAAGCCGCGCGGACACACCTAGTTTTCTACATCTACCTCAGCAGGCCAATCGAGGTATTTGTGTTTTTTTTATAAAAATTACGACTGCCTTTGTTTCTTATGTATGAAAAAACTTAAATTAAACATTGGACTTAGTATTAAATAATAAGCATGTAAAATTTAAATTATTAATTAATTTAAGTCTATATTATCATTTACTTGTTTATATTCCTGAACCATATTCGGCGTAGCTTCAGTACAGGACATACAATATGTAAGTGTAATTCTACACTGCAAATTTTAAAATTAACATCAAGCAAACAATGCAAGAAGTGATTCTAGATCCATGAGTTTTAAATATACACTTAACATGCCAACATTTAAATATACTACAACCCAAAATCACATTATTTAACCAGGTATTAAATTATTTTTCAATCAGAAAAATAACAGATCACAACAAATTTATATTTGAAATTAAGCCACAGGTATACAGACACCTACTAGGCACATAAAATGATTATGAGATGCTTGTGAATGTCTGTTCACACACTTCCACTTTACAGCTATTTTACTGAATACATATTGCATTGTATTAAATCAATGTTGAAATTCAATTAAATTTTGTATTATTTAGAATAATTGCTCATCTTTACTTTATACCTGCAAAATTATATAATCTAGCTACCTATTCCTCACTAATATAAAGATATACTCCTCTATACACGAGTCATTGACTCTTGTAGAGAAGAAAGAAAAGTATTTTTCTCTAGTTTGAATGTTTTTTTATTGTATCATTATACGAAAAAAAATTATAACTATGAAACATATTGCAAGCTGGATTTGACAGTTGCAATGAGGGATATGGTTGAATATAAACATTTCATTTTGGTATATTCTATGTCCTCAAAATGGCGTCGTTTCAACAGTGTTTGCATAAACCAAATCCACAATCCAATGAACATAGTATTAACCAACCCTTTTTTTGCCATTGATGGGGAGATAGAATATAAGCAACGGTTGAAAACTGATGTTCTTGTTAAAAATGGTTTTTTATGAGTGTGCATAATAGAGTGAAATAAAATAACCAACTACAATTACAGGTAAAAAAAAGTCGAAAATAGACATAGCAGAAACCAATCCTCAGCAAGCGATATAACATCAGTCCTAGAAAAAAATTTCTTACAAAAGTGAAGCTGTGCCTTTCTTTTTATTCCATTTAATCCATTTTTATTCAGTTTAAAACATGACATAGTTATCGAGAATCACATTTAACAGAAACAAACCTTTTAGGGTCTGTCACGTTTAGATGTTATTTAGAAGATTAGAAGATTAGATTAGATCAAATGTCCCATCAACGACGGATAGTGTTGATGGGACATTTGATCTAGCATGACGCACCGTGTGCAAAGCTAAGGGGGGTGGTCATTTCACGTTCACACGTGATGAGGAATAATTTTTTCTATGTCAAGTAAAAAATGTGTTAAATTATTTTTGCTATAACTCTAATCGACGTAACGTTTATAACAATTGAGGAGAGAGGAGGATCTGAGCTGGACATCATTGATAGTAATACTGCTGTAAATCTTGAATGCTTAATATAGGAACTTTATAGGTACTATCAATGAATATGTCAGATTTTGACATAGTCGTTGTAAATATAAAGTTCTTCAGCTCGTCAACTATCACAATGATGAAAGGGAACAAATCTGTGAGACGTGTATCACACCATTCGCTCCGCCACACCTCGTATACAGACCATCGTATTTTGTTTTGGTATCTTTAAATATTTTATTAATGTCAAGTTCAGATGGTATTTTTTGTTAGTCGAAATATTTCTTCCTCGTCGGTGTGAACTAATATACTAAATCCCCCCACCCGCAAACCTTCTCTCAAATGTTCTGCACTTTTCTAACTACATTTTTCAGTTGCGCAACGTATCTTAAAACAAAAGCCGATTTTGTATTCTTGGAAAGGCAAAGTATCTTAAATTGTAATCTAAATGGTCTTTTTTCTACCAAAGATGTGACAATAATTTTCTCTTTAACCTTAGATTCATACACTATATTTAGGGTTACATTGTTCATAAACATATGTCTCTGATACACCTTAATTTCATTCACTTAATTTAATGATTACGGGAGATATTGGAAAAAACTATAAAGATTAATGAGAATGAACTTTTATTTGGAATTAAAACATAAAAAAACAATTATAAAAAATTAATCAGAATATTATAGACACAAACCACCGCCACGTTCCATGCACATGTGACGTTTACAAGAGGTGCAGTTAAATCTGGTCACACGTTTTTTTTTTATATCAGCAGAAGTGTCATAGCTTCCTGGTTTGATTTTCAGGGTTTGCTAGTACATTAGGCAAAGTATCGTCTAAAATAGCATCGATGTTCCGCTTTAGGCATCGCCTCAAAGTTGGTGTTTCGTGGCCATGCCGCAACCGAGGCTCTATCATCTTATCTGACACTTCTTTGACAAATGCTCGTCTTGTCAGTGAACGTGAATGACAAAATAATTGCCCATGGACATACTCAACATAACGTTAAAGTAGCAGAGCAGCCATCTTTGGGTTTTTCTATTACACGACATATTATGGCACATTTGATCAAACGTATCAACGGAACCTTTGGTCGTGTTATAAAATTCTATAATATTTGGCTTACCAGATAGCGATAAAGTGCCAGTTCCATGAGTCGTGGATAGAAGCAGAACATTTTTTTTTGATTTGAAAGATACCAATGTAGAGTTTCCGTCATAACAAAACATTGAAGATCTTGTTTGTCTTGGCCGCAAAAGTTGCGAAGGGATCTCATGCTTGTTAGATCTAACTGTACCTACTAGTGTTAATTTGGATGCATCCTGCAATAGTTATTTTGCTAATGGCACCGACGTAAACCAATTGTCCATTGTCATGTTACGATTACTGCCTCAAACAGTTTCGTTAGGTTGCTTCACAAAAAAAGGGTTCTGCATTTGTGTTTTAAACTTTTCCCATACATCGTATTGCATCTATAATGTAGTACAACAATACATACATTTTTTTGCAAAATTTGTTCACGTCCGTTCGTTTTATAAGGCAAATAATAAAACCTTTAACTTTATAAAGTTGTTGCATCAATCAAAAATATACGTATCTCAGACACCTCGGGGTTAGTATTTCCACAAATATACGTGTACACGCCAAGAATACTAGCGCCAAACCGAGTTCTTATAGTTTTAGGAAGGTACTGAAACGCATGTGTTGCCATCTCATTCGCCGCGCGCTGTGAGAGTTTTATTAATTGAGGGTATATGACAGACGTGTGTTTATGAAGCTAAGGTTAAAATAGTTTTACAAACATGTCAGAAGTCCTAGCAGTTGAGAAGATATACTCAAGTTATATTTGTATAACATTTAGTAAGTACTTATAAAAGTATTGTGTTTTTCATACAAGAATGTTGATTTTTTTTATCATTGAGTGTTGTATTATAACATTCTTGAAAAGTTGTCACATGATTTGACCGAGCAAAGCCATCGATTGTCTGCAATTTAGTTGCCTCCTCCGGTCGGGCTTTAATGTCACGTTATAGAAAGTTCTCTCGCTCCACTGCACACGGTGCTGAGCTGGAGACCATCCTCAGAGCAGTGGTGTAGTCCTTAATCACAAAGTAACGGAGCCAGCCTTCTGCCAGCCCCCTTTATGCGGATAACTTTGTAAGGGAAATTTTTCACACCTTTATTTCTATTTATTATTATCTACCATACATTCAACTAAAAACTGTTTTACTAATTGATTATTAATGTTGTGAATATAGAAAATAATGTACAACGCATGGATAATTAATATTTTTTGGAATTTTTATAAAAGCTATATACATCGTACAAATAATGATACCAGAAATCCTACCCGTTTATAATTAATATTAGCTATAGGAAATAAGGACTTAGAAATAAGAATATGAATGAAAATATGCAGTTTAATATTAAACACAAGTTATTTATTTAAATTTTGGAACTAATCAAACTAAAAAAAGTTATTATTACTACCGAAGTACTTTTTAATAAGTCTGAATTTTATGTTATATTACAAGGCACCTTGTGGTGCAAATATTTTTAAGTTTAATAAAACAACAATTATATCTCCTTTACACCTAAATTATAAATTTTAATCCTAGAATGTATGTTATTTATATAAATTTCATTACCTGCATGATATTATGCAATAAAATTATAGTTTTGTATGTTATAAATATAATTATTTCAACAAGTGTTATACAAAACAATATAGAGATTATTAAGAAACAAAACAATATAGACTTTCTAACGGACAGGATAAATGGCGCACCTGAAAAGGGCCCTTTCAAGCAAGAATATAGATATTGATTCGGTATGCAAAAAAGACCGCGAAAATGCTAGGATTTATATTAAGGACATCAAAGTCCTTTAAAAATTCCACTACTGTAGTAAATTTATTCAACACATGTGTACGGAGCACTCTGGAATATGCATCAATCATTTGGAATCCCCGATACTTTGTACATAATATTAATAGGATTGAAAGATACCAGAAAATTCTCTTAAAGTACCTACTTAAGCAGAAGACATTTGAATCGTCTAATACCTTTCCTACATCCATTAAAACATAGAAGAGAATACACCGACATGTTCTTAGTAAAATTAATGTCTGGCAAAATCAACTGTCCATATCTACTGGAAAAGATTAGCATCAGGATGCCTAATTATTCAACACGACAGCCGCATCCTTTCTCAATTCCGAAACACCATACAAGATCGCAAGGGAACTCCTTAATTTTACGAGCGAGCAGGTCCTGTAACGAGCTAACGAACCGCACAAGTATTGATATATTCCATGTGAACTCAAGTATTATTAAGAATGCGATGTTTGGAAGAGTGCTGATTTAAAAACTGTTTTCATACTTGTTTATTTCACTTTTCTCTTGTTTTATTGCTTATATAATTGGTTAGATTAGAGTTTAAGATGTGATATCAATTAAGAACGACTCAATATACATTATTATATTGAGTCGTTCTTAATTGAGCTCCAGTAGAATGTTTCAAGATTGTTTTTATTTTACTGAAAACTTGTGAATACTCTAAATAAATGAAAAAGATGGCGAAGGCGAGCTCCATGGCTCGCTGCGGTCGCCGCTCATGGCAGACCTGTGACGTCATCGTAAGCGCGGGCAACCGGGCAAGACGCCGGTGCGTCATCACCACCCCGAGGCACGTAGAGACGATGCCTATGCCTTGATACATTTGTAAACAAATTTATATATCTGATATGAATAAAATAAAAGGGTTGTGACATGTTTGCGATTGTATAATATTATTGTAAAACCTAAATATTGACACATCACAAAAGCAGTGCGACTTTTACAAGTGAAAAACAAATGTTAAACGGTGAGTAAGATTTTCAAATAAAATAATTCTACACTCTTTCAATCATCCATTACAGAGAATTTTAATTGTATTTGTGAATACATTTGTTTTTATATGATTTTTTAGCCGTTTTTCGCCAAATCTCTTATTGGCTTCGTATACCTTCCCGTAAAATCACTGTCATTCATATATGGTTTCATCGACGACGACTTTCCCCAAGTGTGAAAAATGCAATGTGTTTTTGTGCTAAAACGAAAAGCGAAATTGCTTCAAAGATTTATATAAAATGTAACTGCCATGCATATAAAGAGATATACATGCCCTCGCATTATTTGACTCGAATCACACGAAGTTATACTTGGCTTCATATGATAATTTCTAACATAAAATGTATCTAAAATAATTCATATGTATATCTTAAATTAGCCTAAATAAACATCCTTTTGCTTTTTTTTTATTGAACCTCCTTCATAATTCATGCAATAAGGGGTAAACTCCCGTGTGTCGGTGATGTAACGTAGGTCTACCTGTCATACAAAATATGAAATATCTACCTTATTTACGAAAACTAAAACGTTACATTTTTTGTAATCATCGAATAGACATTTTCACACCAAAATTACAAAATTAAACTGTTAGGAATATACGGATTTTTTAATTAAAAAATATTTATTCATTACTCTCGTATTTCCGGCCAGTGTGCAAGAGAGAGCAGAATATTGTAAATCGGGCAAGAAAGAGCACGACAATACCATACATTTCATGTAGGACAGAGATGGCGGTTGCTTGGGTTTCGGCGAAAGCAAAAGAATATAGAAAGAGTACTGTAGAGTCGGGTAACATGTGTTAGACAAAGACGGAGTGCAGGCGACTGAAGCGAGCTGGCGACCGCTTCGTTGTATTCAGTTGCCAATGAAACATCGGCGGAAGCGCACGCAAATTCGATTTGCCATAATTTTATAATAATTTACTGAAATAATGCAAATATGCATGTTTACCTTACATAATTATATAAAGGGACCTTTTAAAAGACTTATCTGTATCGTATTTATGTATATTTTATCACATATTAAAAACTATGCCAATTTTTAATAAGGTAACGCTGTGTTACTCCACCGTCCCCAAAGTTTTTTTTAGCACAGTCTTTTAAGAGTTAAACTAGAGAATTGGACGAACGTTGATGTACCGGAATATGACGCGAACCAGGTTATTAATTTTGTCCTAGGGCAATACCGAAATCAAAGCGCCCATGTTTCGAAGATCACGCGCCATGTGGTCACAGCCCCGGCATGTTCGATCTTTTGTTCGAGGACGAAATATGTGACCTATTGTTCAAAAAAATAACATTGCGACGGACGATCGCTCTTAGGATAGCCCGCCATAAAACATATGAAACAATGAATTAGAAAGTTAGGGTTGCCGAGGGCGTTGGGTATCGCCGAAGACATTAAAAGTGCACGGCCTTTTGTTAGGATGGGCAATACGTTCGCAACCTTTTGTTCTTAAGTAACATCTTGGAAGGGTAAAAACGGTAACCTTTTCTTGCAGCGGGACGTATATCTCTAACCCCGATTAAACAATAGAAAGAACATCTTGGCCAAATGCGAACACATGGGACAACGGTTTAGAAAGCTGCGTTTGTTAGAGAAGTCGCAATTGTTTTGGGAAAGACATTTTTTTAGGAAAACAAGATAATAATTCCGAAAGTCGTCGCAGTAAACTTACTATTGTCCTCGACAGACAATAGAGATGTTTTAGAAAGCGCTGACATACCGATCCCCCACATGGCGACGCGATCCGCGAGATGTAGGATCGTATAATTATTAATATAAGGGCGCGAAGATCCCGCAACGCACGACCAGGCGGTCATTATCAATAAAGATAACAGTGGTCAATCAATTAAGAAGGTAGAGGCCGAATTAGAAATTGAGGCAAAGTGGTGAATCATAATATCAATGTAATATGTACCTAATTAATGAGCAACTGATATGTTTAATTTAAGTAAGGTAATGATTGTTTAGATAACCCAGGCCACCTCTGCAGGTGGATGTTACTCGTTTTATATGTAGTTTCCTCATTTATTCTGTATTCTATTGTTATTGCCGACGATGTTTGATATTGATGTAATATATAATATATAACGTAATAGAATATTATCTCGTGAAAAAACGTAACACGGTTGAAGAGATATAAGATTCCGACTTTTTAGTCTTTTGAAATCTGTCTGCAGAATGAATTTTAGCACACGGGGTTGAAACAAAATAGTTTAATTAATTGCAAATAAGTAAATGCCGTGTTGGAATAAACATTAATATTACTTTAGATCGAGGCTTTCATGTCTTATGTTTTCATGTATTACACCTAGTTGAATAATGTTAATTTGTGAGTTTTAATTATTTTTAAGAATAATGTCGATTTGTCATTAGTTATTCAAGCTCCCACTATTGTGTTTTTTTTATACAAATTTGTAAGTTGTAGGAATATAACCTATCTGTAAACATGCAATTATTGTTTTGATTACTCGCTTAAGCAATATAATTTGTCGGTCTATTTTAAAATAGTTGTTTTAATCTAGTAATAATAAAGCTCAAAATAATTCTTGTTTGGAAAATTTTCAATTGTCTGCCGGGTGGAATGTGGCTTATATAATTTTTTAGTGTTCTCTATTTTTATTCTTTTCCTATATTCTTATACCCGGGGTGGAAGAAAGCTGATTTGATAAGATAATGATTAGTATAATGAAAGTCCTAAAAAAACGTTTTGCATTCAATCCAGCCTACATATTGAAGTAAGAATTTTCATTATTTAGGTGTAAATAATGTTACATTAATTAATTTACGCCAAGTTTTCTTAATTTTTCTTCTAGTAATAAGGTTTAACATAATTTCTTGAAAAAAAAAAGTGTCTATCGAATTTGATTATGTTAGTATATGTAAGCATTCCTTTCGGGAAAGTGGCGTTGATGCAAATTCATGTACTTTGTAATCCCAAAAGAAATTACAAAGATGTATACAGAACATTAACATTAGGGGACCCGCTTGAAGCATGTATCCCATGTAAATAAGTTTTTATGTTAATTGATTCACTAAGAAATGCCACGATGTCTGTATAATTTTAGCCCTTTGTTTTGTATCTCTATGTCACATATTGACAAATATGTTTGGTCCAACTAAGACGTACGATAGCTTGTTTTATTTAAGCTAAAATTAAAAAAAGAAAACTAAGTATCAAGTACATGTTGTCATTGTTAAAGAAAAAAAATTAAAAAGAAAAAGAAAGGAAGAGAATATGCGGAGTGGTAAATTTTAAATACCGTCCGGTGTATCATATATAAAAGAAAAACAAATAATAATGATTTTGTGGAGGTATCGAAGATAATCAATGTAAAATGATAAGGATTGACCTGTAATGTTGTAATGTATAAATAACGTTAAATATTGGGAGGCCTACTGTAAGAATCAAACCGACGACTTAATGATAAGATTAATATTGTAATGCATACTCAAGGAATTTTACTGTGATCTAATGAAACCCTGCGTCAATCCCATGTAATTAGTCAATAATGGTAGAAATAACTGCTCGATAAAAATATGTCTGGCGTGTCGATTTAATTAAGTATGTATATGTAAGCAGTTTTATTTTTGGGTAATGTTGGGTAAAGTGTTGATGCGGATTTGTGTTTTCAATTTTCCGCCTTTGCCAATTTGTACTGTAATATTTTCCTTAAGTTTAATTCATTTTGCAATGTGTTTTGGTGACGGGATAGGGATATGAACAGTGAACAAAGCGTTCGTGAAATAACAAAGTGTTTAGGCCTACATACCAGAAAAGCATCGAGATTAGCCGCAAACTGGGAGAACAATAGGGGGCGTAACATATGCGACGCCGGGTCCCGGAACCAGTAACGTCCATCGGGGCCTGGGATGGACCCAGAGGAAGCCAATGGACGACGAGGGTGGATCAAGAGCGGCCCGACCGGGAGACGGTCTACATCATCCGGACCAATAGGGAGCTAAGGGATGCCCCCTTTCCACCGTCGGTCACGCCTCAGGCCGGCGAGAAGAGAATATAAGGCGAAGCCAGCCGCCGAGAAACAGTCGAGTTAGGAGTTGAGTTGAAGTTGGAGTTAGGAGTTGAAGTTAGAAGCTGAAGGTGGAGAGACCAGGAACTCTAGCCTGACCCGTAAAATCGGTCCGGCCGAATACCCTGGTAACTCTCGAAGAAAGTAAGTCCGAACGGTAGCGACCACCGAATCGGCATCGCGACGCCAGAAACGACGTATCAGAAACCGCGACGCACAGTGTACCGCCGCGACGCCCAGTGACAAAAGAAGCGACGTCTCGCTGCCGACCGCCACGACGCCGACGTCAGAAGCCGCCGACGTAGCCTACACAGTCAGAGGACGACGCCGACGCCAGAAGCCGCCGCCCACCACGAAGCAGCACGAAGAAGACACCTGCCGAACTCTCCGAAACAGGTTACCCCGATCTAAAGACTTTTTCTCCGCCCACCTGGTTCTACCGAAGTGTTAATTTAATCTCGTCACCATTCATTTTAGCAGTAAGATCAGATCAGATTTTTTATGTGTTTTGCCTTTTTCTTTCTTTGTTTATAATTTTGTCCTCTCCCTCTAAATTAGGGTTCATGTAATTTTTAATTTAGTAACCACTTTGCTGCGTCGTATGTAAGTTAGGATTAATGTTTCATGTAATTTAATTTGCTACAGTGCCCAATATAGAGACTTGTAAAATTGTTTCGATTTCATTATTTTTCTATCCCTTCACCCGCCTCGAGATATCAGTGTCCTAGTCAGTCACCTGACGTTTTGATTATACCTAGGGGAGGGCGTAACCGCCGGCTTACGTAGATCTGAGATCTCCCGGCCGGTTTTTACACCGTGATTTTTATATCACCTCCGACCACCTCCGACCTTACCCCCCCCGACCTGGTATATCAAGTGGCGCTTCCAACGCGGGGCTCGTGCGTAAAAAGCACGCCGGAAAAGAGTTTTCTGGCGGATCTCACCCTGAGATTTAGATTAAAGACACTGATATCTAGCGAGTGAAACGAGGGGTAATAGAATCGAGCTAATCGGTTGGTACTTCAACCTTAAAGTACCTGGCGCCCACAGGCCTAGTTAATCGAGCCTAATAACTTACCCGGTCGGTACCATATGATAAACTTGCGTGTGACGAATCGTGCACCTAATCATGGGGTTCCGTAAAGAAAGAAAATCGTGCGCGGAAAGGGGACGATTTCGCCAACCGCCACAAGTAGGAATATGTTACTATGTAATTTTCCTGCAGACGATTTTTGTCGCGATAAGGCTCGCGGCGCGAGTAGAACCGCGGAGTTCACGAAGGGCGGATAGCGTTGTACAGTCGGCGAATCTTTTCGCGGTTTTGATATGTCCGGGGAGACAACCGGATACCAAAATGTTATTTTATCGGGGCACCAAAATAAAGACATTGTAGTAAGAATAGATTTAAAGTAAAGTACAGACGATTACAACAGCAGTTCTTTTCCCGGAAACACTTCTAATTTTTTTCTCGTTTATATAAGTTAGAATTAAGTGGAGATATTAGAAATTAGTTAACACGTAAGAATAAAATATATTCCGATAGATTATCGAAATGACAGCGGTGTGCCGACAGTCAAACCATTTTGGTTTCGTCCCGGACAATGGGCGCCGGGAAAGGTTGTTTTATGATGCACTCGAGCTAGGAATAGTAAATAGCGGGTCAATGGCCCCAGGCGCCGATAATCCCCATAACACCCCATTGTTACTTAATTAGGAGGGGCCGACCGAGTACTTCAAAAATGTATATTTAGGTCGAGTTTACGGTCGCTGACGATAATGAGTTTAGTGTAGGTCCTAATGTGCCCATTCATTAGTGCCCATTCTCGTTATCCTACACTTGAATATAGAGTAGGCGCCACTTTCTATTTTTTCCATCTTTTTTTATTCGTCGTTTAAGATTTACTATCGAACCGGAAGTGGTTTAAGTACCAAGCGATGCGTAGTTCGGAATTCGCGATAAATAGGATACGAGGTGGCCGAGGCGACGATGTAGGCATCATTTGTTTTTTTTAATATTCATAATTCTTCTTGTTCAAAACCGGTCTCAGTGCGAGGCGCGCTAGTGCGGCGTGTGTTTCCTTGTATGTGTTGTGGCGCCGGAATATGCAGCGGGCGTAGAACAGAGTCCAGCAAGGCTAGAGCGCTGAATGCGGACGCAGGGATGACGAGGTAGGACGAAGCGAGACGAGCGTGAGACGACGGAGGACCCAGGCAGCGGTCACGAGCACGGTTCCATCATCGGCAGGGCGCCGATATGGATGCATAAGGGGGAGACGACGAAGGAAACCGCCGGAGCACAAGGGCGTGTTAGGCGAGGAAGGACCCGAAAGGGGGGTCGCGGGCGCGGACCCCATCGTCGGCAGGGCGCCGACATGGACCCGCCGGAGTGAAGTGAGAAAAAGAGCGAGGAGGGCTGCATAGGAAAACGCACACATACACACACGCACGCACGCAAGTAATAACCGGAAGGGAGATGAGTGACACCGGAAGCCAGAAGGCTGGAGATTTTTTTTCCGTTTTCCCTGTTCCCCAATATAGTTTGATAACCCCTAGGTCAGGAGTCAGTCCGAGATATTTTTTTTTGTTTTTGTCGCCTTGGCTCTTCGCGCGGAACGATAGGTTAGGTCGCTGGGCTAATGCTGAAGAGGGAGTGCTAGCGACCATCGAACGCACATCAGGTGGCCTAATAATAACCGGTTCGCGTCAACTCGGGGGGGTGCGTGTTGATGTACCGGAATATGACGCGAACCAGGTTATTAATTTTGTCCTAGGGCAATACCGAAATCAAAGCGCCCATGTTTCGAAGATCACGCGCCATGTGGTCACAGCCACAGCCCCGGCATGTTCGATCTTTTGTTCGAGGACGAAATATGTGACCTATTGTTCAAAAAAATAACATTGCGACGGACGATCGCTCTTAGGATAGCCCGCCATAAAACATATGAAACAATGAATTAGAAAGTTAGGGTTGCCGAGGGCGTTGGGCATCGCCGAAGACATTAAAGTGCACGGCCTTTTGTTAGGATGGGCAATACGTTCGCAACCTTTTGTTCTTAAGTAACATCTTGGAAGGGTAAAAACGGTAAACCTTTTCTTGCAGCGGGACGTATATCTCTAACCCCGATTAAACAATAGAAAGAACATCTTGGCCAAATGCGAACACATGGGACAACGGTTTAGAAAGCTGCGTTTGTTAGAGAAGTCGCCATTGTTTTGGGAAAGACATTTTTTAGAAAAACAAGATAATAATTCCGAAAGTCGTCGCAGTAAACTTACTATTGTCCTCGACAGACAATAGAGATGTTTTAGAAAGCGCTGACATACCAATCTCCCACATGGCGACGCTATCCGCGAGATGTAGGATCGTATAAATCATATTATTAATATAAGGGCGCGAAGATCCCACAACGCACGACCAGGCGGCCATTATCAATAAAGATAACAGGGGTCAATCAATTAAGAAGGTAGAGGCCGAATTAGAAATTGAGGCAAAGTGGTGAATCATAATATCAATGTAATATGTACCTAATTAATGAGCAACTGATATGTTTAATTTAAGTAAGGTAATGATGTTTAGATAACCCAGGCCACCTCTGCAGGTGGATGTTACTCGTTTTATATGTAGTTAAGGACCGAAATGAACGGGACATTGCAATTTGAAATGATAACGAGATCATCCCGAATTAATCTAACTTGTGGCAAATAATAAAAAATGTATTGATCGGAATAAAAGGAAAAAAAAAAAAAAACTCGATTGTATTATTGCCGACGATGTTTGATATTGATGTAATATGTAATATATAACGTAATAGAATATTATCTCGTGAAAAGATGTAACACGGTTGAAGAGATATAAGATTCCGACTTTTTAGTTTTTGAAATCTGTCTGCAGAATGAATTTTAGCACACGGGGTTGAAACAAAATAGTTTAATTAATTGCAAATAAGTAAATGCCGTGTTGGAATAAACATTAATATTACTTTAGATCGAGGCTTTCATGTCTTATGTTTTCATGTATTACACCTAGTTGAATAATGTTGATTTGTGAGTTTTAATTATTTTTAAGAATAATGTTAATTTGTCATTAGTTATTTAAGCTCCCAATATTGTGTTTTTTTTATACAAATTTGTAGGTTGTAGGTATATAACCTATCTGTAAACATGCAATTATTGTTTTGATTACTCGTTTAAGCAATATAATTTGTCGGTCTATTTTAAAATAGTTGTTTTAATCTAGTAATAATAAAGCTCAAAATAATTCTTGTTTGGAAAATTTTCAATTGTCTGCCGGGTGGAATGTGGCTTATATAATTTTTTAGTGTTCTCTATTTTTATTCTTTTCCTATATTCTTATACCAGGGGTGGAAGAAAGCTGATTTGATAAGATAATGATTAGTATAATGAAAGTCCAAAAAAAAAATGTTTTGCATTCAATCCAGCTTACATATTGAAGTAAGAATTTTCATTATTTAGGTGTAAATAATGTTATATTATTTAATTTACGCCAAGTTTTCTTAATTGTTCTTCTAGCAATAAGGTTTAACATAATTTCTTGAAAAAAAAAATGTTTATCGAATTTGATTATGTTAGTATATGTAAGCATTCCTTTCGGGAAAGTGGCGTTGATGCAAATTCATGTACTTTGTAATCCCAAAAGAAATTACAAAGATGTATACAGAACATTAACATTAGGGGACCCGCTTGAAGCATGTATCCCATGTAAATAAGTTTTTATGTTAATTGATTCACTAAGAAATGCCACGATGTCTGTATAATTTTAGCCCTTTGTTTTGTATCTCTATGTCACATATTGACAAGTATGTTTGGTCCAACTAAGAAGTACGATAGCTTGTTTTATTTAAGCTAAAATTAAAAATAAAACTAAGTATCAAGTACATGTTGTCATTGTTAAAGAAAAAAAATTAAAAAGAAAAATAAAGGAAGAGAATATGCGGAGTGGTAAATTTTAAATGCCGTCCGGTGTATCATATATAAAAGAAAAACAAATAATAATGATTTTGTGGAGGTATCGAAGATAATCAATGTAAAATGATAAGGGTTGACCTGTAATGTTGTAATGTATAAATAACGTTAAATATTGGGAGGCCTACTGTAAGAATCAAACCGACGACTTAATGATAAGATTAATATTGTAATGCATACTCAAGGAATTTTACTGTGATCTAATGAAACCCTGCGTCAATCCCATGTAATTAGTCAATAATGGTAGAAATAACTGGTCGATAAAAATATGTCTATCTGGCGTGTCGATTTAATTAAGTATGTATATGTAAGCAGTTTTATTTTTGGGTAATAAGTGTTGATGCGAATTTGTGTTTTCAATTTTCCGCCTTTGCCAATTTGTACTGTAATATTTTCCTTAAGTTTAATTCATTTTGCAATGTGTTTTGGTGACGGGATAGGGATATGAACAGTGAACAAAGCGTTCGTGAAATAACAAAGTGTTTAGGCCTACATACCAGAAAAGCATCGAGATTAGCCGCAAACTGGGAGAACAATAGGGGGCGTAACATATGCGACGCCGGGTCCCGTAACCAGTAACGTCCATCGGGGCCTGGGATGGACCCAGAGGAAGCCAATGGACGACGAGGGTGGATCAAGAGCGGCCCGACCGGGAGACGGTCTACATCATCCGGACCAATAGGGAGCTAAGGGATGCCCCCTTTCCACCGTCGGTCACGCCTCAGGCCGGCGAGAAGAGAATATAAGGCGAAGCCAGCCGCCGAGAAACCAGTTGAAGTTGGAGTTAGGAGTTGAGTTGAAGTTGGAGTTAGGAGTTGAAGTTAGAAGCTGAAGGTGGAGAGACCAGGAACTCTAGCCTGACCCGTAAAATCGGTCCGGCCGAATACCCTGGTAACTCTCGAAGAAAGTAAGTCCGAACGGTAGCGACCACCGAATCGGCATCGCGACGCCAGAAACGACGTATCAGAAACCGCGACGCACAGTGTACCGCCGCGACGCCCAGTGACAAAAGAAGCGACGTCTCGCTACCGACCGCCACGACGCCGACGTCAGAAGCCGCCGACGTAGCCTACACAGTCAGAGGACGACGCCGACGCCAGAAGCCGCCGCCCACCACGAAGCAGCACGAAGAAGACACTTGCCGAACTCTCCGAAACAGGTTACCCCGATCTAAAGACTTTTTCTCCGCCCACCTGTTTCTACCGAAGTGTTAATTTAATCTCGTCACCATACATTTTAGCAGTAAGATCAGATTTTTTATGTGTTTTGTCTTTTTTTCTTTCTTTGTTTATAATTTGGTCCTCTCCCTCTAAATTAGGGTTCATGTAATTTTTAAATTAGTAACCACTTTGCTGCGTCGTATGTAAGTTAAGATTAATGTTTCATGTAAATTAATTTGCTACAGTGCCCAATATAGAGACTTGTAAAATTGTTAGGTATTTTATTATTTTTATATCCCTTCACCCGCCTCGAGATATCAGTGTCCTAGTCAGTCACCTGACGTTTTGATTGTACCTAGGGGAGGGCGTAACCGCCGGCATACGTAGATCTGAGATCTCCCGGCCGGTTTACCACACCGTGATTTAATATCACCTCTGACCCTTCAGACATCACCCCCCCCTACTCCGGTATATCAAAGTTCACAATTATATTTACAACATACCCCTGTAATCTGTGAGAATTATTTTTAGTATCTACTTACCTACTTTGTGGTGTTTTTTTTTTTCATAGACAATTTGCACTTCACTCTCATAGATACTCATAGATAAAACACAGACTTCAGACTTCACTCGACTTCACTTTCTTTGCTTCGTTTGCTGGGGAACGGGAGAGAAGTTTCGATAATTCTTTTTCTACTCCGACATCAACATGGCAAACAGTGAGCCTCTTGTCTTCGATTTAGACCCGACAATCGAAGACGTTGCTCCGAAAGATGTTGAAAGGTTGTAATTATTTGACAATTCGCATTCAATTATTATTTGTCATTACACAAAGGGTGTTTATGCCCCACAATCAAGATTGAAATGGCTTATTATTATGAATGTTTTCATTTTGAAATTTTGGTTAGCAAGTTAACTTTCAACAATAAAATCATTTTGCAACTATTTAATATTCAGAGAGGCCGAGGACAAAAAGGAACATGGCAACCAGTTGTACATTGTCAAGAATTACAAAGCTGCTCTCATTCAGTATACTGCAGCCATTAATTTGTGCCCTGATAAATCGTCATACTATGGGAACAGATCAGCATGCTACCTTATGCTTGGCCAGTACAGGGATGGATTGGAAGATGCCAAGCGTGCTGTCGCTTTAGATGTTTCATTCGTCAAGGGCTATGTTCGCATTGCCAAGTGCTGCCTTGCTCTGGGTTTGTTCATAAATTTGATATTTATACATTCATTAAAATCAACCTCATAAGTATTTAACATTTAATATAAACTAATTTAAGTAAATATATATCTTATCTCGCGTTTCCTGTAAATGGTCTCCCTGAGAAGACTTTTGAGGCCTTTTTAGCCTTGACAATGGCACATGATACCGTGTCGAAACGTCGGCCTAGGTCTTCTCATGGAGACCATTTGCAGGAAACGCGAGATATTCCAGAAAATACTTTTATATATATATACATTCAGTCAAAATAATACCGGTAATTAATCATTTAATTCTATTTCAAGTTCAAGCTATTTTCTATACTGACGTGAAGTTTGAGCACCATCTCATTTAGTTTGTTTACAGTTATCGATTTTGTTAGTTCATCTCAAGTGTAATTTGCGATTTTTATAATAGATAAAAACATCGAACAGTTTGTTTAAAATTTTGCATTGCAAATAGAATTTCGTGTTCGTCGCTGAAAATGTTGCAGAAAGCTTATGGTGAATCGACTTTATCAAAAACACGTGCATATGAATGGTACAGTGCATTTTAAAGCGGTCGAGATGGAAGATTTGCCTCGCTCTGCTCGGCCATCAAGGTCTTCACCTGAAGGTAACATCGCTAAGTAAAGGAAATTGTGATTGAAAACCGTCATTCAAGTTTAAGAGAGTTGTCCACTACAACTCTCTCACACGAATCAATTCGTACCATTTTAAATGATCGCCTGGGCATGAAACATGTTGCCGCTTGACTAGTCCCGAAAGATCTGAATTATCTTCAAAAACTCAAAAAAAAACACATTCGCAAAACACATTGCTACAGGTGATGAGACATGGGTTTACATGTTTGACATGAAAACCAGTCAACAAGCTTCGGAATGACGCTTTCCAACTGAACCGCAACCAAAAAAACCACGCCAAAGTCGATCAAAAGTCAAGGTCATGCTGAATGTTTTCTTTGATTATCAAGGTATTGTGCACTCGGAATTCTTGCCAGAAGGTCACATGGTAAATAAAGAATATTATCTTTGTATCTATGTATGATAAGAGCGTTATGCGGCGTTTGAGAGAGCAAATTCATTGAAAAAGGCTAGATTTGTGGAAAGAACATTCTTAGATTTTGCACCACGACAATGCATCATCGCACAAGGATATCATTGTGAACGCAATTTTGGCCAAAAACTCAACAAATACCATCGAACATCCACTGTATTCACCGGATATGGCTCCAACTGACTTTTTTCTCTTTCCAAAACTCAAATTACCACATTGTGGCACCTGTTTTCAGTCGATAGAAGATATAAAACAGAATTCACGGAGAAGTAAAGTCCATTCGGGAAAATGTGTTTAAAAAATGTTTTGATGATTGGAGTGTTCGTTGGTGTAAGTGTATAATTTCGGAAGGGGCCTACTTTCAAGTTTGGAAAAATAACTAACATTTTGTGATTTATTGACTTTTTCCCAACGGAGTAGTATACATGTATGTATTTAAATATTGTGGATCTCATATGTAAAATGTAATTAACACATTCTTATAATTTGTTATCACCGAGATATCATTTGGCCAATATATATTATGAACGCAGAAGTGATTGTTGATAAGTTAAAATTACACATTTGATTGATTTGGAACACGATTTTGATAAAGCTGACGTTGCTAGATTACTATTTCAAAGTCTTGGTATTTTATTTTATTAACATACTCTCAACTGGTCCTTATAATGTGAGATCTTCCGATAGAAAGTACTAGATTATAGGTAGAGACCAATATATGGTCCTAGTTAGAATATGTTTACATCATTTTATTATTAACTAGCTGTTCGTACCCAGCGTTGCACGAGTTAAGGATTAAGTTGAAAATAATTTTGTGGGGGGAAACAAAGGTTTGATTCGAACGGTATAGATTTGCATCGAAAATATATCAGGGGGAGGAGGAAAGGTAAAAGGGAAGGGAGGAAATATAGCTTATGTTACCTGCCGAGTCCTAAAGAATAGGTTTCCAAATTTCGAGTCCGATATGTCAAACTGTACAGATTTGCATCGAAAATATATCGGGATGGGAAGGGTTAAAAGAATAGGTGGGAAATGTCACACATTTATGTTACCCGCCGAGTCTTTAAGAATAAGTTTCTTAATTTTGAGTCCAATCGGACAAACAGTACAGATTTGCATCGAATATATGTCAGGGGGAGTGGAAGGGGTATGAGAATAGGGGGGAAATATCGCTTATGTTACCCGCTGAGTCCTAAAGAATAATATTCCAAATTTTGAGTCCGATCAGTCAGACGGGACAGATTTGCATCGAAAATATGTCAGGGGGAGGGAAAGGGGTATGAGAATAGGGGGGAAATGTTACCTATGTTACCCGCTGAGTCCCAAAGAATAAGTTTCCAAATTTTGAATCGAATCGGACAAACGGTGTGGATTTGTATAGAGAATAGACAGACATTGAGTTTTATAGATATAGATTTGTCATATTTACTATAAAATAACTTTGTATACAATTACTTGAGTTTTACAAGCTAACAGCAACCGCTTTCAAAATAGGCAGACATTCTAAAACCAGATGTACAAATAATATCAATCATAGTTTGTTTGGTTTTAAAAATTGTACTACATATATTGATTGATATGACATGTTTCAATACTGTTGTTTTAAATAAATTGAAACTATGACGTCATTATGTGTATGGAGTTGATGATGCTGATCAACACATTCATTTTCTATTTAAATGATAAACTTAATTTTTAATGTTTATTACATGGATAATGTTATTTTCAATATTTTGTTTTCAGAAATATTCTTTCAATATCCATTGAGCATCAGAGTTGCATTTTTAGAGTTGACATTCTAGCTGTCAAAAAAGTTTCGAGTACTATATTTTTACTTTGTTATACTGCATAATAATTTTTTTAAATTGTATTTAAATCAATAACTTTTATCCAAATGCCAATATAATTATCAGTGCAGTACCAATATTGCTCTCAATCTGCAATATTTGATACAAAAACAAAATTATCAGTTGGCTTTGAAATATTCATTTGTTTCAAATTGAGATTAAAACAATTGAACATTGAAAATTTACCATACCATCCAGCACAACAGTTTGATTTTTTGGTCATGGCACTTCAATTTTATCTAAACGAGAAGGAAACAATGTTTAGTGACTGCTTTACGCTAGACAGTAATGCAATAACGTATTTGAAGCATGCATCGGTTATGTACACCGCATGAAATGTGATGTTATTTAAAATGAAATGTATCAACACATTGATAATGATTAGTTTTAAACCATTTTTAAAAGCTTCATAAATATCTCAGTGGTCATCCTTTATACAGGGTGTACCAGAGCTAGCAGCAGAAACTTGTCCGGTATATTCCTGGCTATATTATGAGTCTAAAATGTTCAAGCAAACTTGACCTAATATCAATAGTTATGGAAATTCGCAATATCAAAGTTTTTTTTTAATATTCCTGACTTACTTTTTGTAAAAAATTGAACTTTCATTACAGCAACTTATTTTGATTATTAAAAATTCATTTGCTTTAATACAAGTCGAATAAAATGTATAAATAAATGTACGAATAAAATATCTCCATAATTGATATTAGGTCATGCTTGCTTTAACATTTTAGACTCATAACATAGCCATGAATCTACCGGCCAAGTTTCTGCTGCTAGCTCTGGTACACCCTGTATTTGTAATAAAATATACTGATCAATTTTAACTAAAATTTATTTTATACATTTAGTTTCAGCTAATATAGGGCATTAACAATCATTATTAAGGTGTGATTAATATTAGTTTATTTCTCATAAAATAACTCTTATTATTAATTCAGTATTAAACAAATTTATGTCCTATTAAACGTTAATAATAAAAAAATTATACTTACGACAGATTTGCCAGTAGCCAAATGTAGTGCCGTGAGTAAAAAATCAATATGTCATATGGTTAGTGTTGTTTTTGTGAATGTGGTCACAACAATATCAGTACGTTTGTACTGTGGTAGGCAATATCCGCAACTTTCTTTAAGAATATGCAAGAGAGTATATCTAATGATTTTGTCACCATTATCATTTCATTAATTTCTTTAATGTACAAAAAACATTTTGAAATTTTATTTGTTGT
Source organism: Agrypnia vestita (assembly GCA_016648135.1). NCBI lineage: Eukaryota > Metazoa > Arthropoda > Insecta > Trichoptera > Phryganeidae > Agrypnia > Agrypnia vestita. Next base: position 116,589 of record JADDOH010024526.1, on the reverse strand, counting down.
CATTATGTCATTGGATGTAATGTTGCACGGATTTTTTGTCACATGGGCCTTTGGTCATTGACCAAATTTCGTGGAACCGTAATACGGTTAGTATTGTTTTCATGAATGTGGTTACATCAATAAAAATATGTTTATACTGTGGTAGGCAATACTCAATTCGTGAATATTTTTATTTGATAACAAAATTTGTTATTGGTTCTTCGGAATAAAACGATTTTTAATAAATATTTAATGAAATATATTTAATGCTACATTTACTCTATGTACACTTATTGTGGAATTGTTTTTATTTATCTTACATTTCTTTCTGTAGTAGTGTATCTTCCTCCCGATAACTGTTGAGCACTCCCGATATAAATGTATATTTCAGGTGACCTGATAGGGGTTGAGCAGGCAATCGCTCGTACGGTGGAGCTCGGAGGGACCGAAAACTTATCTACCGAGATAACAGCAGTACAAGAAGTCAAGCGTCTGCAAGATGATGCACAAACATCTTACGACAAAAAAGACTTTCGTCGCGTAGTTTTCCTCATGGATCGCTGCCTTGAGTATTGTCCAGCAAGCTACAGGTAACCATATTACAATTAATATCTAGTGTATGTTCCGTGTGACCATTAACCCTTAACCACCTACCATATGTCTCACAGACCCCGTCAAATTGATAATTGTGATTATTTTTGCGCCCAAGTTACGTACTAACTTGTTCGTTCCTGTACCTTTTCCCTGCACCCCTAAGTATCGTGCAAGCACTCGTAAGTTTGCTTCAGGTGAGTAAAAAACTATAGCAGGGGGTCAGAGAATCCCTGCTATAGTTTATGGTAGGTGGTTACGTAATTTTTTTTATCGTGTTTTTTTATGGTTTTCGTTTAAAATGGCTCTTAGTGACAATAATATCGAGCGGTGTTTGGAACAAGATCTGTCAAGATCATGTTGGGTTAGATCATGTATTGGAAGAAAGTTGTGCGTCTGATTCCGAATACGAAGAGCCAGCTGTGCTAGGTGATAAAGAAAATTCTCCATCCCAACATCATTTGTCTTCATTTTACGTGGAAACGAAGAGTTTTCACCTGAAGATGATGATCTGAAGTTCGATGGAGTCCGTGGAAGAATAATTATTTTGAAAGGAATTACTTTCGTTGGTCATCTGCCCCACCGTTTTTACGATTGAGAACTTTGCCGTAAAATAGGGAAGAGAAGATGAAAAGCCAGCATATCAGAGTGAGCTTAATTCTTTGTCTTGTTCACTGAATATTTAGCAGCATTTTTTTAATGACGAATGCAATGTGAAATTGCAACGTGTGAAATTGCAGCGTGTGAAATTGCAATAATGTGAAATTCAATGTGTCCTCACAGAAACGTGACCACTTCATCAGCAGTTCCATGTAGCAGCAGTGCTGAAGAAAGGTTGTCGGTTCGTAAAAACTGTTCAACTTGCAAATACACAAAGAAACGTAATACACAATACATGTGTTTCGAATGTAAAGCACCAAATTGCCTTGAATTGCCTGTGTTTTCGCTGATGTGAAAAACTATAAATTTAGAGCCTGCAATTTTATTTAATTTGTGATTTTATGGAGAATTTTTTTTTTTTCTACGTTTGTTTATTATTCAACATTAAAAACAAAGTAGTAAGAAGTTCCTATTCTACTTATTAAATTTCTTTGAAAAGTGTAGTGTGTGTTTTAACCTCAAAAATATTCACATGCGCTTCGCATTCATTTCCATGTAATCTAGGTGCATAATATGAAGATGTATCTAAACACATTTCACCTGTCAAATCATTCAGTCGATATGTCAAAATTCAATGTCAATATGACTTGTCAGGAGTAAAAATAGAATTGATTAAAGAAATTATATATTTCGTTATTTCTAATCAAAAATGTCATCTTCGTAATAACCCTTTGCACTCGAAAGGTGTTTGGTATGTTATTACTCGTTTCTCAATCAAATTCTGTGACTTATTACTATTTAATTGTACTCTTATGATTCTGGTTAAATTATATTGATAACTAAAAAACTCAATATATTAAAAATATTGAGAAATAAGACTTTATCTTATTGCCGCCTCTATGGCGGCACTCGAGTACTAAGGGTTAAATAACGCACATAATATTTCTACACATTAAATTATATCTAAATGTATTTTAAAGTGATCTGTAAACCTCAAAAAATCAATCCTTTTATTGTAGTCTAAAATGTTTTTTTAACTGGCAACAGAAAAAATCCGTCGACGGTGACAATGGATTTAGCGTAATTATAATAATGATTGACATTTTGTAGTGAGGGGGTTATATTCAAAACTTGGACATTTTAGAAAGAGCATTCTGTTTGTCCCATGTAATACAAAAATAAATGAGTGGACATTTTAAAAGAATTTAATGTTTGGCATAAATAAGCGTAAAAAGGAGAAACCTCCTACAAATTAACAAAGAAATGGCGAGAAAAGGAAGAGAAGGAATGTTGTGCAACTACGTGAGTTCTGACCTGAAGTGCCGTGTCATGGGTGATACCAGACGCGTGCAATGGGAACAAGAAGCATGACTTTTTCCTAAGCGTATATTTTGAAAAGAAATCTAAATAAGAGATATATCTCGTAATATTCAAATCACAATAATTAACATTTTATTCAGATTTTAATATTTCATAACATTCTGCCAGATAAATATATTATTTCAATATTTTCTTCTCAAATATGCGGGTAATAAAAGTCATGCTCCTTGTTCCCACTGCACGCGCCTGGGTAATACTGTCTTTGGGGGATGATCTTTTAGGGACGAAGGAGTACCGATGAAAGGGCTAATGGTGGCAAGTGGCATGTATGTGTTGTAGAGATGAAAAAGATGATTTGTATCCGGAGCCTAAGGATAATGAATAAGCTCACCTTACAGGTGGCAAGTGGCATGTATGTTGTAGAGATGAAAAAGATGATTTGTATCCGGAGCCTATGGATAATGGATAAGCTCACCTTACTGGGGCATACCTGCCGCTTTGATTCCGTAATCTTTGCCTCGGATGCATCCCGATTTACAGTTTATTTCAAACGCGAAAGGTGGAAGAATTTGGAAGTAATTCAGGTGTTCTTGTCCAAGGTCAGGAAGTAACGGCATGGGTTCGCGGATCACATTATTTTACTCTATTGTAATCCGCGGTGACCTAATATTTGATTTAAAAGATAATCCCCATTTTTAATTGGTCGCCCACGAGTGAGACCATCTTGCTTTCTTTAGAGCTCTCTTGTTATTACTCATTAAATGTCATGTGCCATTGAATTAAATTCATCAGCTATATTGTTTGTGAAGCATTAAAAAATATATATATACAGTCGAACTCGGTTATAACGAACGCGACGGGACCAATTAAATTTGCTCCTTATAGCCGGGACTTCTTATATCCGGGATTCACTTTTTTCACAATTTTTTTTTATTGTATCATGTTATTTTCAAGAGCAGCTAAATAAACACCCTCATCTTTCCAGAGCGATGAAACTGTAGAAGACGATTGTGAAAACTTTTTACAGACTTTTTGACGCCGATAATTTTGACTTTTTTGCGAACTTAGAGACACTTTAGTTTGTTAGTGAACATGTTTCCGATAGAACAATTCGCGTTTAACTGATTGGGCTTTTAAATGCTAATACAGTAAACTGCATAAAATAAACTGTCACCATAAACATTTTGGAAACCCCCAATAATTGGAGTTATATAACCAGTATTCTCGACCTTCAGTAAACTATTGCTTGTCTGCGCACGTGGGTTTTTTGGACACAAGTTTGTGTACATCATATTTGTATATACAAATACAGCAAACTCGGTTAAAAGGAGATCTCGGCTATAATAATCAAAACTGTGAATTCATTTTGATTTGCGCCTATTTACATACAATCATTCTCGGTTATAAGGAGCGCGATTCCCGGATATACGGAGCAAATTTTAAAAACTCTGCATACATATTTGCTTGGATTACAGAAAAAAAGCCAAATACGTACTCAAAACAATAAACTTGTTCACTTTGCTTTTAAAGCGGCTCGCACTTAATTAGGGTTCATTTTATGATGTACACAAACTTGTGTGTCCGAATATGCCACATGTGCAAGCATACAATAGTTCGTCGGTCGTCCTTATCAAAGGAATGCCGATGAACTGAAGGTTGAGAATATTGGTCGTTTAACTTCGATTATCTCCGAAACATGTTCACTAACAAACGAAAGTGTCTCTCAGTTCGCGAAAAAGTCGAAATTCCGAAGACTGTAAAAAGTTTTCACTATCGTCTTCTACAGTTTCATCACTCTGGAAAAATAAGGATTTTTTTTGGCTGCCCTTGAAAATAACTTAATATAATCAAAAAAAATTAGAAATGCGAACTTACTGACGTTGACGAAGCGTTATTAAAATGATTCTGTACCCAAAGATCTGCTGGATTTTCCATTGATGGACCAATAGTTAAGGCACAAGCGGAAAATTCCCAAAACAATTTGGAAGAGATGACTTTAAATGTAACAACGGATGGCTGGATCGTTTAAAAAATCGCCATAATATTCTTTATGCAAAGTTAATGGAGAAACAGCATCTACCGATTTTGTAATGGCAAGTGAGTGGATTGAAAGCATTTGGTCAGAATTGAGGCAGAGTTTCAATGACGAAGACATCTATAATGCTAACGAGACAGGATTCTTTTATAATATGACACCTGACACCATATTTAAAAGTGCATTGGTGGAAAAAAATCAAAAACTTGTCTGACAGTGTAAGTTTATGTCAACTCTGTCTACCCCACCTAATGGCGTTAATGTAAATGAATATATGTTATACGAGTATATTAAATCTTAGATATTTTATCATAGTCCAATTATATAGTATTCGGATTATTAGTTTAAAAAACTATGCACGAAGTTAACCTATCCCGGATATAAGGAGTCCCGGCTATAAGGAGCATATTTAGTCAGTCCCGCCGCGCTCCTTATAAACGAGTTTGACTGTATATATATATATATATTTTATTTTTTTTATTGATGTATGCGTGTGAAACAAAGAAATATTTTAATTAATTGTCGGATAAAAATAATTTTACAGAATTAAGTTGCTGAAATCTGAATGCTTGGCCTTACTCGGACGTTGTCAAGAGTCCCAAGAGATTGCAAATGACATATGGCGAATGGATAACTCCAATGCAGACGCTTTGTTTGTCCGTGGGATGTGTCTTTACTATCAGGTACCCACAATCTATCTCGTACATCGTGTAGCTTCTGATTTTATCTAAATTAAGTATCCTTTTAATGAGCATGAGGTAGTAAAGGAATCGTTTAATCGAAATTTCAGGACAATGTTGATCAAGCTTTGAAACATTTTCAACATGTTTTAAAACTTGCCCCAGATCATCGCAAGGCCATGGAATTCTACAAAAAGGCTAAACTCCTTAGGCAAAAGAAAGAAGAAGGTATTTTAAGCTGTTTTTCACATTTTATAACAGTACAATTTTACCCATCAAGCTTCCTCGTGTGTTCCTTGCCTTAATTAAGTACTTTATTGTGATGTCATTAATTATTGAAGAATCTTGCTACACTACCTTAAATTCTTCACATGTGTACTTGATTTGTAATGAATTTATGAAATCCTTCAAACGTAAATTGATCCAATTAATTCCAGGTAACGAGGCCTTTAAGATGGGAAAGTGGCAAGATGCGTACAACCTGTACAGCGAAGCGCTGCAGATCGATCCACACAACAAGGTTGTGAATGCAAAGTTGTTCTTTAACAAGGCTACCGTCTGCTCTAAATTGGACAAAGTCAAAGAAGCTGTTCAACATTGCACAGATGCTTTGAACCTCGATGAGACTTATCTCAAAGCCTTACTTAGAAGAGCCAAGTGCCATTCGGATCTTGAAGACTATGAAGAAGCGGTGAGAGATTACGAAAAAGCTTTCAAAATGGAAAAAAGCCCGGCCAATAAACGATTACTTCATGATGCAAAAATTGCTTTGAAGAAATCAAAACGTAAAGACTATTATAAGATTCTTGGTATAGAAAAAAATGCGTCAGAAGATGAAATAAAGAAAGCATACAGGTATATTTTCTTACTTTTAATTATTTAATTTGTACCTATTTTTTACTATTATGATTGATTTTTTTTTTTAACCTTTTCCATATGGTACTAAAATTGAAATGTGCTTTCCGGTGCTGAACACTCAAGTGTCCATGTAAACTTTTTTGATTTTACATCAGATAAATATTTATCATTTATACAGGGTGTAATAGAGCTAGTCCGCAATACTTTACAGGTGGATTCCTCCCTTGATTATGAGTTGAAAATGTTCAAGCAACCATTGATAGTTATTGAATTATGCAGTATCAATATTTGCATTTTTTTTCAATATTTCTCACTCATTTTTTACAAAACATTGAAATATCATTACAATAACTTATATTGATTATGAAAATTACATTCGTAATCAACACAAGTTAACTTGTTGTGGGCCGTAAATTTTCGGAATTTTTTGTGATTTTTCTTTTTACGAAAAAACCATGAAAACATGCGTATATTAAAAAAAAAACACACACATTCATATTATTTTATCGTAACTGTCGAAACGCAATGATTTTTTTATCATTTAAGTAAAAAAAATAATCTTTTTTTGAATTTCCATAATGTTGCCAGCGCAACATTTTCTGAAAAATAATAATAATTTTTTTATTTGTTTATTAGAGACAACACTACTATTAATAATAATAATCTTCTTCTGTGTGTTATATTTTGTTGCACGGCACGGCACACGACGGGACATCGCACTCATAACACATAAATATGATACACTTTCACACACACACATATTTCAAATAAACGCAACAAAATTGCGTGTATTTTTGTTAATAAATCACTATTAGTATTCAATTGAATCATAAACCAACAAAAACTGACAAATATCGCAAAACATATCGTATATATTTGTATATACGTGTACAAATAAATCGAAAAAAATAAATCGTATTTCCCGCGCACATTGCGCGTGACCTTGACGATGGAATATTTGAATTTCGATTGCACAACACGCGATCGGAGCGCCATCTATGACAATTCTATACGATTTTGACGGCAGAAAAACTTCTGTTTTGATTGTTGATTTAAAATATAATCCGTGATGTTTTTGAGTTGAAAATGGAACGACAGGTCACAACAGGATTTCTCTATTGGGAAAAAAATTACGTTTTTCAAATTCGATACGCGGCCGTCGATAAATAAATTATTTTGTGCCTGTCGGATATATGCGACGCGGCCCAGGGGGGGTTAAATAAAATTATAATAATCCTGTAGAAATTCCAATTGGATTTTTTTCCAGTAAGAATTGGAAAGGTTTTTATCATTTTGTTTGACTTGTATTGGAGGAAATGAATTTTTCATATTCGATATATGTTACTGTAATGATTGTCCAACATTTTACAAAAAAATAAGTCAGGAAAATTGAGAAAAAAATACAGACTCTGATGTTGCACACGTCCATAACTATTGATATTATGCTATGGTTGCTTCAACGTTTTCGACTCATAATTAAAGCAGAAATCTACCTATAAAGTATTGTGGACTAGCTCTTAATAGTTGATATTATATAAGTGAATATATATATCAATCAAGCGTGTGCAGTGAAAACAGCAGCATGTATTTTATACATACCTACATATATTTTGAAAAAAACACAAAACAAAATATTTATGTGACAGAATATTATGATATTAGTATGTGAATAATATGATAATAATTGCATAAGAAATGTTACCGGATATATCTCTTTTTTTTTTTAAATATATGCTTACATTGAAGCATGAAAATGTCATGCTTGCTGTATGCCCCTTATCATCAATTATTGAGAAAGTGCTAAAAATGAAAAAAAAGTTCATAACGAATGACAGCGTTAGGCCAGCGCCACACTATGTGGATCTTCCACCTCATTTCTTCGGTCGTCGTCGGCCTTAACACATGTCTAATTCGGCCAACGTGTGCCTTGCTATTACAGAGTATATATAGGCAATCCGGCATCACACACACTGTGTTCTGTGCACCGCGCACTCCCATCACCACACTGCTCCCCGCCCTAATACATACACATATTGACAATGAATGTCAGTTTCTTCTTCGTCTGGTAAATATTTACAGATTACAATTATTTTACCCAAAACAAATACATAAAAAATAAAAACAAAACACAAGAATTAAATTCTCATTTAAAAGTGGATAAGCGTGTAATATAAATGTGTATTAATTATATTATATTGAACACAGCCGCTCTTAAGTTTGTATATTTACCAAATAAATTTAATAAATAAATAAAAAATTACAAAGAAATGCCTAAAATATGAACTCTGTATTTAGCGTATTTACGGAGATACTCAATTTCAATTCAATTCATTATTTTTTATATAACATTTACATTACAAACATATGTTTAACTCGTAAATGTTATAAACAAGTGAGAAAATATAACAACAAAATATCAAACATATAAATTCATTCATATCAAAGGTGTAGGAGAATCATGCTTCGGAAAACCCTCTCAGGGACATGGAACAGATCAATGTCCAAAGTAATATTTTTCAGCATAGCAGTAGCTCTTCCAACAGGCATAACCATTGGCAGGTTGATCCTGTATATTAGAATGTGAAACGATTTGTGCTGACGCTGATTAAGGTAATTATCAGAAACATACAAACCAATGCTCCGCATGATTTCACGCTTATTGATCATACCGCGCAACAATCGATAAAAATGCATAATCAGATACACATTCCTTCTAGTCTCTAAACTATTGTAACCAAGCATACCCTGGAGGAACTCCGTTGGGTAAAGCCAACGATAATGCCCATACTCTCTCATGTGGGGATATCTTAGAAACTTTCTCTACCAAAGGAGTACTTCAGCTCATGTGGCCCCCAAATCATTCAGCTAATTTCGAGTCTACTTCGCACCAAAGAGTTTTAAAGAGTTCTCAGTACGCGAGTATTTTCGAAAACCCTGTTTGCACGCAGAACAAATACTAACATTCTCAATGCATTACCACCGACCGCCTCTACGTGAAATGACAGGTTGCTCATAAATTTAATGCCGAGGTCCTTTACATTCGGTCAGATTTTGGTCATTCATTTTGTAGCGATCGATAGAGGCAATGTCAACTCAGTTTGGAGAGAGTCTTAAATATAAGTTATACAATTTAAATTCAGTAAAACGAATTTTGAACTCCACAAAGATCCTTATTAGACCAGTGGTAATTTGTGTAGTAAAAACCTAGACTCTCTGGGATTCCAAGTATTTGAATACAAATTCTGAGCAAAGTTATTGGTCGGATTTGCAAAGATAATATTTGGTGTCATTATTTCAACCTCCGAATTTACGAGCTCTGTGGTGAAACTAATGTCATAAAATTTATTAAATTCAACAAATTCAATGGGCTTGAATCTCATTTTGGTTGTAATTTAAAATATGTTTTATTTTAACTTTGTAATACACACACAACATGAGTTATTAATTACTAATAATGAGTTATTAATTAATAAGTCGTATTTTGTGTGTTTTTCAAAGTTAAAATAAAACATACTTTTACTGCTTGATCATTTTAATGGTCTTTTACAGAAAACGGGCTCTGGTTTTACATCCAGACCGTCATGTAGGCGCCTCAGAGCCAGAGCGCCTTGAACAAGAGAGGCGTTTCAAAGAATTAGGTGAAGCTTACGGCGTTCTCAGTGACCCCAAAAAGAAAACACCTTACGATTGTGGACAAGACTTTGAGCATGGAGAACAGGGTAAATATAACCACATTTCATACAATTTGTTAGCCACTAAAATAATTAACATGTCATACAAATCTACATTATTTTAGTCTTTTGGCAAATTATGTATTAATGTTGATCGCCCACACCCAATCTCTATATGTATTTCACTGTACTGGCCAATAATTCATGAAAAACATCTTGAATTTTGTGAAAAACGTATGTATCTTTACATATTTTAAGAAATCATTTAGAAAACCCAATATTTATTATACTAATGTAAAAATTGCACCATTTATATTACTTTGTTATGTTTGGATTTGAATTTATGGAAGTAATCTTCCATCTTTACTCGGTTCCAACTTTCGATTCTGTTTGGATTTGAATTTATGGAAGTAATCTTCCATCTTTACTCAGTTTCAACTTTCGATTCTGTATATTTTTTGACTCAGATCAACACACCCACGGTCACTAGAAATACAATCATCCATAAGTATGTGAAATACAGTAGAACCTCGTTTATTCGAAATTCAATGGACCCAAAAAAAAAATTTCAAACAAACACGTGAAATAATAAGATAAGTCAGTAATAAATTCTTACAAAGAAAATAAAACATTTTAACAACACGAACACGCACCAAAAGAGGAATTTAAGATGAAAAACCGTTTTAATCGGGAATGAGAAGATGTATCAATGTGGCTGAAGCAAAAGTGGTGTGCCAGGATAGAAGAGTGTGGCTTTCACTCCTCAATCAATTGTGCTCTATCAAGACGGATTTGACAGATAATCTGAACATATTATAAATGAACTTGATAGACAGGCTGTAAATATTCCTAGGGTGAAAAGGAATGACAGAAGATACCACAATATAAAGTGCTAAATATACAAAACATCCGAGAGCATTTTAAAATGATGATGCATAAGCACATTTGGTTATTATTTTGACTTCTGAATTCTAATTATTTCTGGTCTAGAATTTAAAATAAAAACATTAATATTACTACAATAATATGTATTGTATAAAAAAATGAAACAACCATTTTTCCTCCATTGTATAATTTAAAAATTATGTCGCACATTCATCTTTAATTTAACTTACAATTATATGCGAAATGAACGCTAGTAATGCGCGAAGTCAGCGAGGTCTACAAGGTTACAATAATGACGAAGAAATTTAAATTCACGGATGCAAATATAAACAGCAAATTCATACATTATTATTATTTATTTTTTTTAAATGGAGATGCTAACACGGAATACATGTCACATCAATATTTTCAATCTAAGCTAAACGCTTGTGCTATGAAAATAGGACTAACTAATCGAACCCACGACCTTTGGATCACGAGGCGAGTGTCCTAACCATAAGACGAACAAGCTACTCGATATTAAACTAGTTAATATATGGGAGAAATCTATTGGTTTTGATAGTAGAAAGTAATATTATTTGAAATTATAGTAAACATTTTCAAAGATATACATTTTAAGCCTCGGGTACGATACGAGTGGCGAGCATCAGAGCGTCAATGCGTCCCTCACTACTCTGGCGCATTGATGCTTTAACTTGTTGAGGGCCCTAAAAATTTCACTCAAAATATAGGTCAAGGCCAGGGATTTTCTGTATTTTTTGTGATTTTTATTTTTAAGAAAAAACCATGAAAACATGTGTATATTAAAAAAAAACACACACATTCATATTATTTTATCGTAAGTCTCGAAATGCAATGATTTTTTTATCATTTAAGTAAAAAAAAAATCTTTTTTGAATTTCGATAATGTTGCCAGCGCAACATTTTCCGAAAAATAATTATTATTTTTTATTTATTAGAGACAACACTACTATTAATAATAATAATCTTCTTCTGTGTGGTATATTTTGTTACACGGCACGGCACACGACGGGACATCGCACTCATAACACATAAATATGATACACTTTCATACACACACATATTTCAAATAAACGCAACAAAATTGCGTGTATTTTTGTTAATAAATCACTATTAGTATTCAATTGAATCATAAACCAACAAAAACTGACAAATATCGCAAAACATATCGTATATATTTGTGTATACGTGTACAAATAAATCGATAATCAAAAAAAAAAATCGTATTTCCCGCGCACATTGCGCGTTACCTTGACGACAGAATATTTGGATTTCGATTGCGCAACACGCGTTCGAGGCGCCATCTACAACTATTCTATACGATTTTGACGGCAGAAAAACTTCTGTTTTGATTGTTGATTTAAAATATAATCAGTGATGTTTTTGAGTTGAAAATGGAACGACAGGTCACCACGGGATTTCTCTACTGGGAAAAAATCACATTTTTCAAATTCGATACGCGGCCGTCGAGAAATAATTAATTACGTTCGGGACGCACGGGTGTTCCCTGGCCCCTGGGGACAGTCGCGCTCCGCCGCACGGGTGCGGTCTGGCCCCAGAGGCTTTAATGCTCTGCCGCTCGTATCGAACCCAAGGTCTTAGTGATATTTCATTACAAAGTTAAGCAGCTACAGGGACACGCTGTGCCCTCTTCGCAGCACACAGATTCTATTTTTAAAACTAGTGTCATTTGTTGATATATTTCATACTTTATTTTAAATAGTAATTAACATCTTTTTAATAAAAAAAACTTACATTTATATTTTCGTTGAAGATTCAAAACACGGGATTTTAAAATCATCTCTTTATATGAATAAAAAGCGTTTTAATGAGCCTGGGGCCAAGGCGCACCTGTGCGCCCTAGCGCGACTGGGCCCAGGGTGCCACGGGCGCACCCGTGCGTCCGGAACGTAATCAATTATTAATATTTAAAGCATTAACTTTGTGGTTAGACATTATAACAGATTGTTAGTTAATTTTGTTAAAACCACTACCAAATTTTAGGTCTACCGGTTTCGAGACGTACCCGTCTCTTCGTCAAGACCAACACTACACCACTAATATACCATTAAAAAACCTAAATATATCATTAAAAACTCATTAGAGTTAATAGATGCACTTAAAAACATGGTTATTCCCAATAATGCAAAACTAATATCCTTTGACATCGTAGACTTATTCACTAATGTTAATATAGAACAATCAAAAATAATTATTAAAGATATCCTAAATGTTTCGAAATTACCAAAAACGATGTCTAATGACTTAAGTCATCTTTTCAATATCTGCCTAAACCAAAATTATTTTCAGTTCAATAACAAATATTATAATCAATCTTCAGGTTTAGCTATGGGTTCGCCAATTAGCCCATTAGTAGCTGATGTATTCTTAGATAGCATTGAAAATATAATCTTTGAACCTAATAATCATGATGTATTCTTAGATAGCATTGAAAATAAAATCTTTGAATCTAATAATCATTTGACAAAAAATATAATTTTATGGAAACGATACGTGGATAATATTCTTTGTATATGGACGGGAACTGACCGACAATTAAGCTCATTTTTAAACTTTATAAACAATTTTGACGACAATATTAAATTTACCTTAGAGATACAAAGAGAAATAAACTTAATTTTTTAGATCTAACATTAACTATACAAAATAAGACAATAAATTTTGACATTTATAGAAAACCAACATATACAGATACAGTCATTAATAATAAATCAAACCATCCAACCTCACACAAACACTCTGCCTTTCACTCAATGTTATATCGCCTAGTAAATGTACCATTAGCAAAAATTAGCTTTGAAAAAGAACTTAATACAATAAAACAAATTGCAATAAATAAGGGATATACTACAAAATTAATTGAAACCTTATTAAACCGAAAATTAAAACAAAAACTTATAAAACAATGTTTATAACCGTCTATAAAAGAAAACAGTAATAATAGTAATAAATGGAGAAGAATTTTATTTATAGATAAATTAACTAATACTGTATAGTCCGTCTACCTTATCTGAAGAATGGCCAAATTTGGAACTAACGACGCCATATTGGATTATCTACAGCTGACAGACCTTTGACAGACTTTGTTTACAGAGGGGTTCACGACTGTTTCGATAGTTTTTTAAGAAAATTTTAGATTGTCACCATGCCAAAAACCATTAAAAGCGGTGTTCGGGAAATAATCTTGAAAATGCACACGTTTTTTGAAGAGGAACAACGTCTAAAAGCCCCAATTATAACGTTTGATTTTGTTCATAGACTTATTGCCGCCACTTCAGGTTAGTGCTGCCATGCAGTTACAATGATTTTCCCATACTTAGTTTTTTATTTTACTATTATACAATTTCTTCAGGTATTTTTGAATCGGCATTTTACAAAATAGTTAAAGAAGGTAAAGTGGCCGTGGAAATGGGCATTAAAATATCTACACCCGGAAAAAAAAGAACAAGGATAAGTGAAAAAATTGAATTAGAAGCCGTAAGATGAGAAAAGTTTTAGAACATATTTTATTCAATAATTTTTTACATAGAATTTTTATTATTTATACTTTTTATTACATAATTCATTAACGAGTTCATTTGTATAAACATTTTTTTTCAAAAATAAACTTTTTTATTTATGCACATTAAAGACTGGTTGCATCAACTTACTCTATAGCAATAGTTAATTTAAAGCATAGATTTTTACGAGAGTGAGTTGTTTGATCGGTGGAAAATGCAAAATATCTATGCTTTGAACTAAAGATTACTATAAACCAAGTTAATACAACGGCCTTAAACCGATTGATATCCTTAGGTGTTACTAAATTAAACATGGTGGTCATGATCATTAGGTATGAGACACCGAATAAAACCGGCGCCACTCTGCGCGGATCTTCCGCCGCGTCTCTTCTGTCGTGAAACATCGCTACATTTCTTTCCATACAATATGCGCTTATTAAACACACTACGCGGATGATCGGTCGATCTATTTGCTTTGCCGATTTGGCGCAGCGGAAAAAACGCGGAAGATCTGCGTAATATGGCCCCGGCCTAAAATAATTATTATTGTTTGTTTTTTTTTCCTGAAAATTGTATTTTTCTTTGATTTTGAAAAAACGCCATTTTGTGACGTTGTATATTTTACGAATGTATATTTTGATAAATTTATTTGTACGTTAGTTTACATTTTTTGTTATTTATCGTGTCGTATACTGCTTAATAACTTGTTTAAGAAAAAACGAATTTGCATAAAATTCCCTACAAATGAGATAATTTTTAGACTATGGGCAGTACCACAAAGATTGGGACGCCCTCCTTTATTCTCCAGATAATTTGGACGGACCATATCCATGGCTTTACCTATAAATATTAAACCAGCTTTCTATACTAACAATAACATAGGAAAAATACTTATTAACAATAAAGATAAAAATAATATAATGGACAACTCAGGAATCTACCAATTAACATGTAGCTCATGTCCAGCACATTATATTGGAAGGACATCTCGTAATTTTAATACTAGAATCCAAGAACATATGAGGTGACTTAATAATAACAATTTTTCTGAATTTTCCAACCACTTCATAGAAAATGATCATAAATTTGACGCAAAAACAGGGGTAAAAATTTTAAACACTAATAATAAAGGCTTAAAATTGAATAATTTAGAAAATTTTTACATAAGGGAGGCGGTGAATAATAGAGCACCCCTAATTAACAACCAAATTAATTTTCCATATAGCCCTTTGTTTAATTTAACGTTCACAAAAGATGGGGTAACACCCACTTTAGACCCCGCCCCCTTTCACAATCGTTCGGTAGATCCCTGATGGTTCATTAGGCTAACAGTGCATGTTTGTCCCTGACAAGACTAACAAGCATGTGATCAATTATTGGTGGAAGTGTAACAATACTATCGTTGAGGTGTATAGTGTGTGAATGTAGTGGTGTAGTGTTGGTCCTGACAAAGAGACGGGTACGTCTCGAAACCGGTAGACCTAAAATCTGGTAGTGGTTTTAACAAAGTTAACTAACAATCTGACGTAATTAATTATTGACAGCCGCGTATCGAATTTGAAAAAAGTAATTTTTTCTCATTAGAGAAATCCCATGTTGACCTGTCTTTCTATTTTCAACTCAAAAACATCGCCGATTAAATTTTAAATCAAAACAGTTTTTTTTTTTTTCAAGTTTTTCTGCCGTCAAAATCATATAGAAGAGTTGTAGATATCGCCCCGAACACGTGTTGCGCAATCGAAATTCAAATATTCTGTCATTCAAGGTCACACACAAAGTGCGCGGGAAATACGATTTATTTTTTCGATTTATTTGTACACGTATACACAAATATATATGATATGTTTTGCGATATTTGTCAGTTTTTGTTGGTTTGTGATTCAATTGAATACTAACAGTGATTTATTAACAAAAATACACGCAATTTTGTTGCGTTTATTTGAAATATGTGTGTGTGTGAAAGTGTATCATATTTATGTGTTATGAGTGCGATGTTCCGTTGTGTGCCGTGCAACAAAATATACCACAAGATTATTAGGAAGGCATCAAATAATAATAGTAGTGTTGTCTCTAATAAATAAATATTAATGAATTATTATTTTTCAGAAAATGTTGCGCTGGCAACATTATCAGAATTCTAAAAAGAATATTTTTTTACTTAAACGATAAAAAAATCATGGCATTTCGACACTTATGATAAAATAATATGAATGTGTGTTTTTTTTAATATATGCATGTTTTCATGGTTTTTCCGTAAAAAGAAAAATCACAAAAAATTCAGAAAATCTCTAGCCCTAGCCTCTATGTTAACCTATGTTTTTTTGGCCCTAGACAGGTTAAAATCATCCAAAAAAGTAAAAATTTCTTGCATATTAAAAATTTATAACTTTGTTAATATTGAACGTTTCTTAATTATTTTAGTACAGATTCATCACCGTAATGTAAGTTTTAAGCCATTTATTCACTAGGGGACAAATCGCGAAACATTTCTCGCGGCATGTCGCATCAACATCTACGCTCATGTTTCGGGGACAATGACGCGGTCATTTGACGTGTACACACCGGGACTCACATATCACTTGTTGCGGAAATATCACCCGATGAGGTTATGATGACAGCTGCGCATCTATTTACGCTTGTCGCGCGATGAGGTTATGATGACAGCTGCGTATTTATTTATTTTAACGAGTTTATCGAAATGTAAGAGGAGAAAAAGGTAGTGGGTGCGAAATTATTTACTGCAAAGAGAAAGAAGGATGGATATTCTATGCGATCTTCGAATATCTGACGGATCTTTTGTCAATTTCACTCAAATGACAACAACTGGTTTTGACAATTTATTACAAATAATCGGGCTTTCCATAGCCAAGCAAGATAATATTAAAGAACGCTGTTGGCCCTCACTTCATTTTATTTTTATATTCACATTGTGAAGTGTCCCACAAAATTGTATGTGTTGGAGAACAATAATTTCGTTTCCCAACATAATGTCAGTTGACATATACAGCGCATGCGCATTCACTTTTAAACATACCACGTGATACTGACGTGCAGCCCGATGTCCCCGTGAGCTCGCTCGAGTACCGTGCGCATGGCAACGTTTCCGCAGCACATAGAAATGCCCCGCTGTGTTGTGCGCGATGTCGCGGAACAGTGCGCGATGTTGCAACAACATGTAGACTCTATGCCGCTTGTGATGTTGAGAGATAATTTGTCCCCTAGTGAATACATGGCTTTAATACATGTAAAAAAACATTCTGCGTACATATAAATATTCAGTAACTTTTGAAATTTTCAAGGATACTGAAAATGATTTTTTTGGCTGCGGCTTGTCGATTAATGCTTATATTTTCTTAAGGCGGCACATTCACTGCAAATGCATATTTTGGTATTTTTTTTGAAAATTATTATTTTTATTGTTCATTTATATCAGAATGTATATGATAGACTGCATTTTTTTAGGGTGATAACTTAGATAGAACTTTTGTTGTTATTAAAAGTAATTAACTGAACATTATTTACAAGAATTAAGACAATATAAGCATTAATCGACACTCAGCGGCCAAAAAATTCGTTTTGAAGGTCTTAGGCGAGATTAATTTTTACTGAATATTTATACGTACGCAGAATATGTTTCCTTATGAGTTTAAAGCTAGAATTTTAATGGGTAAACTTTACTAAAATAATTTTAAAATATCCAATATAAATAAAGTTATGATTCTTTAAATTTGCAAGAAATTTTTATGTTTTTTTATGATTTTCAAACACTTTTTTCATATAAAGAAATTATTTTAAACAATATTTTGTATTTACTCCTGCACTTTGAGACTTCAAGCGTTATTTAAAAGTTTTTTTAATTATTAAAAACACGTTCATTAATGTGTAAAAATAAAAATATGAAATATATCAACAAATGGTGCAGTTTTAAAATCAGATTCCACATGCCGTCGGGAGAGGTGGATGTCCCTTCGAGGCCGATTTCCGTTTTCATTAAAAATCACTATCGAACGTGTTTTAAGCCAAATTTGACATTAGTTAAAAGTATTATTATATTATGCTATCGAAAGCAACTGATTCATTGCATATGAGAAAGTTTTTTTAACTAGTTTTATATGAATTTCCTTATTTTGTAATTTAAACGGATGTCATTTTCTAACAAGTGAACGAGTTTGTGTATTTGGGAAGTATGTTTAGTAGAGACGGCAAGGCTGAGAATGATATCGAAAGGAGAGTAACTGCGGGAAACAAAGTTAATGGTGCACTAAATGCAATTATGGCCAATAAGAATCTGTCAAAAGAAGCAAGACTAGCGGTACATAATGGCGTTCTAGTGCCAACCCTTATGTATGGAAGTGAAGCCTGGAATTGGCAAAAGAGGAATGAAAGTAGACTGAATGCGGTTGAAATGCGGTCACTAAGACGCTTGTGTGGAAAATCTTTGGTCGATAGAGTGAGGAATGAACAAATTAGAAGTGAATGCAATGCTGGCTGTAGTGTGGTAGATAGAATAAAGAAAGGAGTGCTGAGATGGTTTGGTCATGTGGAACGTATGAACGAGGAAAGGATGGTTAAGAAAATATATGAGGCGAATGTTGAAGGCAACAGGAATAGAGGGCGTCCGCGAAAGACCTGGCACGATCAGGTACTACAAGTATTTGAGGATGGCCCTGTTAAAAGCCGCAACAATCGTAGAACGTGTATGAGAAGATGTATGAATGTGGCCGAAGCAAAAGTGGTGTTCCAGGATAGAAGAGTGTGGCGTTCAATCCTCTCTGCCTACCCCTGCAGGGAAACGGCGTGATGGTTAGTTAGTTAGTTAGTTAGTTAGTCATTTTCTATGTCACTACCCGATTTGATAACCTCGGAGGCCTCGGGACTTCGCCTATTGTTAATGTGGATTTTGCATGTGATTTGTAAGTCAAATTAGAGATCACTGTATGATATAATTTTTAAATAAAAAAAATGGTTTTTAAATTTTGTTTTAATACGATAAATAATATTGTAGTTTTTTTTTTTATTCTGGATCAAAAGTAAACAGAATTTATTTAAAACTAAAACCATTTTGACGACAGCCAGAAGTCAAAATAATACCTAAATGTGCTTATGCAACATAAATTTTAAATTAAAAAACAGTGATATAAGAATAATGATAATTTACTATTTTTTTACAATACATAAATTGTTGGAGAAATATAAATACTCCCTTTTTAATTCTATACTTAAAGTATTCAGAATTCGGACAAAAAATACTCGAGCACGAGATGCTCTTGGATGTTTCCGTGTATTTTAGCTTCAGCACTCCGTATGGTTCTCTCTTCCTCGCAACCTTTCGGTCTTGGAACGAATACGTAAATATACGCAATGTTTATCTGATATAGGTTTTTTGATGTCTCCTTCTCGTCTTCAAAGGTCACGATCCAATGACACCATACTTTGACATTTGAAAAATGGATGTCTGGCCTTAACTATTGTAAATAATGTTCTCAGTTTATTACTTTTGTATAAGAACAATTTTCTATCTAAGTTATCCTACTAAAAAAATTGCAATCTAGCATATACATTCTGATATAAATATGACAATAAAAACCCACATTTTCGTAAAACACATTGAAATATGCATTTTCATTGAATGCCCAGCATTAATATTCAAATGTATTATTTTTTACAAATATTTATTTGTTTCAGATATAGACCCAAACATGATGTTCCAGTCTTTCTTTGGTGGTGGAGGGACCCCGTTCAACTTCCACAGCCAGTCTGGATTCCCAGGCGGAGTCAGCTTTCAATTTGGTTAAACATTCTACAATTATCGAATTGTGTGGATGAAATCCTGGGTTATAGATTATGTACATTGTTGATTTTTGGGATAATATTTTTTTAATTGAAAATTTATTTATCTTTTACAATAAAATCAGTAGATTAACGGAAGGATTCTTTATAGTTTCTGATATTCATCGGGCGTTATGAGGCACAGATATATTAGTCAGTAAATCTGCATAATGCGGTGTGGAATGAAATAAGTTAATGATAATTAAAATTACATCACGTAATTAACTGCAAAAGAATACGCCTTAGCAATATGGTTACGCAACCATTTTTTGTAGATTTTGGGAGAGTTCATAGAGTAATGAAGCAATGCTCAACTTACTAGGTTAATGGAATTACAATTAATCTTGATAAAAGTTACAACTCACCCTTACATAGACAATGGAAAATACATATATATATTTAATCATCGTAATATTTAAGAAATTAAAGAAAATTAGGAGGATCTTAAATTGAAGATAATAAACGGTTATGAATGGTGTACAGTATAGAGAGGTAATTATTTACATGCTAGGGCCCTCCGTGCCCCTTGGCAATTTGGTGATTGGTGATATTATAAATACAATAAATGCGGGCATTTTGTCATTGTATTATTTTATTTTTAAAAAAATCTTCACTTCACAATCTTGGATATCTCAATTGCCGTCCTAGGCAAAAGTGCGAGTCCCAACACTGAGCACTTTGTCAAAAAAAATATTTACAAGCTCCTTTTTTTTTAATAGGTGGTATATAATAATTTACTTTTATCCCCAGCATCAACATACACACATATAATTATATCTCCAAAATATATTTAAAAATATTGTCTATAAACAGGATTAATAAGTTAAGATATACTGGAATTTCAGAACTGAAATGTTACGTCTATCCATTCATTTATATGATAATAATGTAATAATGCCTTTAGAAATATGTAAAATGACTAATATAATGCTGAGACATTTTGAGATACATTCTTTCTTCTTACAATCGCAGGACATAAAAACTTAAATTCAGCCAGGTTGTCTGAATGGCATTACTAGATAAATGCTTTGTATTTTGGCCTGTTAACTATTTTTCACACTGAACATAGTTCGGGTATATGTAAAAACTAGCATCAAAGCGAGTGAGAAATAGGTGTAGCTTGCACGCATTGAGGAAGCACGCCAATAAAGATACATTTCTTTTGATACCAACCTGGTTACAACAGCATTCGAGGTGACAGAAAATAAATGGTTTAGCTTGCACACACTGATAGAGCATGCCAAGACAATAGTATTCTTTCGACACTGGTTCGGTCACTGAAAAATCAGTGTAGCTTGCACGCATCATGGAGCGTGCCGGGAAACAACTGTTTTTATTCTAGCCTAGTCGCAATAACTTGCATGCATTGATGGAGCACCCTGGGAAACAACTATCGGAACTCTAGCAATTGTCACAATAGATAGCAGTGGAATTAACTGGGAAATCGGTATAGCCTGTGCGCCATTGATGGAGCATGCCAGAAAAACTATTCTTTGGACACTAGCCCAGTCCGGTGTGAGGTCTACGGAACGAAAGTTCAACCGTATTCTTTTGTGACGTATGTTTGCTTTGTTTGTTAAAACTCAAATTAAAATAAATAAAATCTTGTAAACTGAAATCAGGATTTTATTTAAGAGTTTTATTTAAGCTATTTGTGTATTCCAATTATTTGTAAGGTAGTCGAGTTGGGCTCGTGTATGTCCTTCACAAAGTGCAAATAATATCTTTCCAAAGCTCATAACATTAACTCAATTTATTAATAATCATATACATATTTCAATATAAAAAAATTAATAAATCGTCTTCTAATCATTGTTATCTTACAGTATTGTTAATAATGTAGTTATTTTGTGCAAAGAAGTGATCTTCTAACATATGCATGTAGTTGAGTGTGAGTAAACTGTGTATGATAATTATTTTATAAACTAATTTTCCATGTCTACTTTGTGGTCTGCCACGGGTGTTTTATGTTTGTTAAAATGTTATTTTATTATTACAATTATTATTTTAGACACTTCTTTGCATTCCTGATAGCGCTAGTAAATGTAGAGCATTGTCAAATTTTGCGGGTCCATACATCCAAATTATAATAAGGACAAAGATTAAAAATGTTTCATCCCGATTGTAAACAAGATGAGTGTCCGCTGTTCAATGAGGCTGTATGCATTGCTTCATGAAAATGTGCCTGCCATTTATACAAAGACCCGAATACAGAGACAATAGTTAAGTGATTTAAAGGTTAAGGTACGCTTTAACTTGTTGAGGGCCAAAAAAACATAGATAAAAGTAAATCACCAAGGCCAAAGATTTTCTGAATTTTTTGTGATTTTTCTTGATTAAAAAAAAACACATACATTCATATTATTTTATCGTAATTGTCGTAATGCAATGATTTTTTTATCGTTTAAGTAAAAAAAAAATTTTTTTTTCAATTCCGATAATGTTGCCAGCGCAACATTATACGAAAAATAATAATTTATTAAAGACAACTCTACTATTAATAATAATAATCTTCTTCTGTGTGGTATATTTTGTTGCACGGCACACGACGGGACATCGCACTCATAACACATAAATATGATACACTTTCACACACACACATATTTCAAATAAATGCAACAAAATTGCGTGTATTTTTGTTAATAAATCACTGTTAGTATTCAATTGAATCACAAACCAACAAAAACTGACAAATATCGCAAAACATATCATATATATTTGTGTATACGTGTACAAATAAATCGAAAATCGAAAAAAATAAATTGTATTTCCCGCGCAATTTGTGCATGACCTTGTATGACGGAATATTTGAATTTCGATTGCGCAACACGCTTTCGGGGCACCATCTACAACTATTCTATACGATTTTGATGGCAGAAAAACTTCTGTTTTGATTGTTGATTTAAAATATAATCCGTAATGTTTTTGAGTTGAAAATGGAACGACAGGTCACCACGGGATTTCTCTACTGGGAAAAAACCACGTTTTTCAAATTCGATACGCGGCCGTCGAGAAATAATTAATTTTGTGCCTGTCGCATATATCCGACAGTGGCACTCTGGCCCCTGTCATTGTCTGTCGCACAGGTCCGACGTGGCCCCACGCTCATTAAAAGTATTATTTTGTACTGCAAATTACGCTTTTAAAGTGTACCTTAACCTTTAAATCACTAAATATTGTCTCTATATTCGGGCCAGAGGCTCCTTTCTGTCAGATGTGTAATTTGAGCAAAACATAATAAATCTTACAACAATTATAACTAAACTAAAATGTTTTATTACAGTAAAAATACGTTAATATGTATCCCGATAATTTGAACTTTGCCATAATTCTAAATTTTTCTAACCCACAAGTCCCAAAATGTTTATTTCATAGTAGATTAACCCCCAATAATTAAAAAACCTCGGTAATTCATAATTCGAAATCATTTTTAGCCCCTTGCGCCATAAATAGGTACATTTTAGTTCACATAATTCAAAATATTTTTGAAATTTGACTAAATTTAAAAAAATGTTTCCATTTTTCTCTAATAACATAATAAATATTGCATTTTCAATATGATTTCTTGAAGTATGCAAAAATACAGACATTTTTCACAAAATTAATGGCCTTTTTCACGAGTTTTAGGTCACACAAATCACATTGTGATTTTTTTTTGTACCTTGAATTTCGAATTAACGAGGTTCTACTGTACAATGTACAGTACTGTAGCGTGGTCTAAAATCATTAGTTAACTTTATGATAATAGTCATGGTGTAACATTAGCATGTGAATATCACGAATGAATATTCCAGAAATGGGAGGAAGCAATGTTATATTTCATATGCACAGTAAGTCCTCGCAGTGCAACACCTATTTCTTATTATCTGAACTGGTCACCAAATCTAATGTTGTTTATTTAAGCTTATTATAAATAAATCCAATTTTCAAATTAAACCCGAACAATTAAATAACATACATTGTTTTTTACCAAAGAATGTTCTTTATATATATATATACATATATATATATATACATAAATTATATAATTAACTCTTTGCATACAACAGATGCAATTTCCATGACAGACCACGAGGACTTACTGTACTTCTGACTTTTTGTTGGTGGAACACATTCTATTTAGTTTCTAGTAAATCAATACATAATAGGAAAACAAGACTATTTTATCCGGCCCGGCTCTAATAATTTTTTTATTTCTTCATTATTTTATTCGATTACATACCTGTAAAGTAATATTGGATAATAATATCTGTCTGGTAGCCATTTTATTATTATTTTTATAATTACAAACAAGGTTTCCAAAAAAGTACATAAATATCTAAATCTAAAAATCCTTTTTCGTATGTAACAAAATGTGCTCCATTGCAAAATATTTGTGACAAAGTGAAATAATTGACTTGGGTTTTCTGTAATCGTGAACATTCACTGCAAAATTCCAGATATTGTAAAATAGTAATTTTTAATATTCTGTGTTATCAATAAAACTTATTTATAATGCAGTGCGTTTTGTTTATTTTCTCACTTTCTACCATAAACCTACATATTGTTACTCCCTTTCTTTTAACTCGTAGCATCTGCCTGTCTGCCGAAAAAACTTTGGATCGATTTTTAACCCTTTTCCTGTGACCCAATAGAGCTGAAACTTTGCAGGCAGACTCATAGCGATGATGAAAATGGTCTAACAAATTTTCATTTAAAAAATTTAATTGTATGATTTTGGATTTTTCGAAATTTTAACAGTTTTTTCAAATTGGAAACCATTCAAATTAAAAAGGAGCCCGACGCGTGGAGAAGGCGCGAAACCTGTTTCGACTTGTCTGACTCGAGCCATGGGTCCGATCAGATGGTTTCGCCGATTATTATGTTTTCAATATTCTATAAGTTTTAAGGATAATAATATACATGGAATAGATTTTCCACATGAAATTAAAGCAAGAGGAATATGTTGATAGAATATCAAATTGGAAACAATACAAATGAGAAAGGGAGTATAATAAAAACTTGGTTTTTATGGGTTATATTGTCATGGTAATTTTTTGAACCCGGTTTTTTAAATACCGCAACATTTTCAAATAAATCTAAAAGTGGCACCGCCTCGTGTTAAAACCATAAAATAAGATAAACTTACAGTTGAATGAGCAATTAGATAACGTTATTTTGAAAATTGGCCAATTACAGCCCCCATATTACATATATGTCAAAAAAAAAAACCGGTTTCAATATCGAGCGAAGATGGAAATCACCGCTTCCTTCTGCCCTGTTCTGTTTGACCCCTTGGACGCAATACACACAATTTGTTGTAAAGTTTCTTCGCACCATCCACCTAAGCTTTCTGAACTGCTCGGATCAAAGAGATTTCGTTCAATTTTTGTGAACGGAACGCCTCATTGCATCTAGATTCTAATTAACACTCGTTCCAGTGTGATACTAAGGGAACTTCCTCACTTTCCCCCAGCGTATTTATAACCTAACAGTAGTAATATAATTCAAATATAAAAGAAAAATTTAATATTAAAACACGGGAAACAACTGCATGGTTTTGTACTGAGATACATCGCCTTGTACACCCACTGCCTTGTAAAGTGAGACTCATTCTAACCTGGGTTATGTCCGATTCTGCTGATTTTTCTCCTTGCTGAACATAGTGGTCGAGCAAACTACGAAAAACATTTGAAAGTTGTAAAATAAACTATTTCCTCTCCCTGTCCAACCACGTCCCTGAGGTGATAATCCAGACACGTGGTTAACCTTCTTCGTGACAGCCGATGTTTATCCTCCGCTACTCCGTGCCACAGACCGGTCCAGGACGTCACCCCCATCCTACATCTCTGTGTTTCAGTGAATTCAGTGAATATTCTCTAAGTTGCAAGATCATTTTCTTGTAATTTAATTAAAATATCACCAGTTATGTGGCTTATCCAGTTCTGCGATATCAACTAATAATTCTGAGTCTGATCTATAACCCAATTTCTTGTAATTTAATTTTTGTCTGGGAATTATTATAATTAACACTAAAGGCATATTTTGTAATGCCCAGAGCACTGTCAAATTAACTGAATTTCATAAACAACTTGTTATTTATCCTATGAATTATTATCTGTGTATTTGACTGGCTTATCGTTATTGAATATTGTGTGTCTTTATACTATGAATTATTAATTATGTATTTGACTAACTTCTGTGATTATTGAATATTGTGTTTATCCTAAAAATTTCATTTTGATAAAAAAAAATATTGTTTTCCTAGAAATGCCATTATGTTATGTGAATTATACGTGTGAATTTCTAGGAAAATAGTATTCTATTGGTAAGAAAAAGAATATTACTTGTTTTTTTACAAGATTAATACTAAAATTCATATTTAAATATCATTTTGGAAATTCTTTAAATTTCATACTTGACACCTTAAACATAAATATAAAATTTTATTCAAACAAACAAAAAGAGTTTTTCTTTACGAGCCACTATAAAAAACTGTCAACAACAGTCTGTATCCATCGACCACTGAGAATAAATGAGTATTGCTGATGACTGAGTTGGTCCTCGAAAAGTAGGTCTTTTGGCTGCCGACAAGGTGCCCCACATCTATTGAGTAGCTTGTTGGTCTTGTGGTTAGGACTCTCGCCTCGCGATCCAAAGGTCGTGGGTTTGAATCTCACTCCATACCAGCAAATTAGTCCTATTTTCATAGCACAAGCGTTTAGCTTAATTTGAAAATAGTAAGAATATTGATGTGACACGTATTCCGTATTCGCATCTCTATTTTAAAAAAATATATATATTCTTAATAAGTAGAAAAGGTATATCAATATCAAAATAAGCAAACAGATTGATCACTGAATTTAATTTAGCAATTTAAGAAACAATAAATATAGAGCTGAGATAAGCATTATACAAAAGTAAAGGGAGAAATGGCTGATACAAGAATTGTATATGTATGTATAAAAACATATTCTGCATATATGTATATATGTATGTCATCCTATAAATAATAATAACTTTAAAAACACAATAATTTTGGAATATGTGTTTTAATATAGAATGCAAAACAATGTTATATGTACATATGTATTTCAGATAAATATTAACAAAGTGATGCAAATTACCTGCATATAAGTGATTTCAAAGAGCAATTTTTTATTGATTTAAATTTATGGAGAAAAATTATGATTAATTTTGAAAGCTTTTTCATGGTAATATTAAATGTCTTTTGATAAAATTGCATTTTATTAAGTTTATTTTTGAGTACAATGATCTTCATTCCTTTCTTTTTTTTCTGATTCCTTATCCTTTTTAGAAACAGTCCTACTCTGTACATTTTGGAATCTGTATAACAAAAAGATCCTTGAAGAATAAAAATGTATTATATACATACATTCATTTTATTACTTATTGCACACCAATCCCAATTATAATAATTTTGTTGTCTGTCTGTATCTTCGTGTACCGTCTGTGATTTTATTTGAATTTACGGCCTGAGATGGGCTTGAACCACAGGCCAGCAAACCCTAAGATGGCAATGATAGCGATGTTGCCACTACCGCATGTGCGTGACCCGTCCAAAATACTGTATATACAGGACTTAACAAAGGCGTGAACCATTTGTACAAAAAAGATTATTGGGTGCACAATATATTTTCTTTAGATACACTGGCTTTATAAATATTTTTTCCGAGACCATGACAGATCCGATATGGTGTAGTGCCTAGGATCGGAAGACAGTATCGCATTTAGTTTTACGCACAATCGCCAGGGTTTAAAATAGTACCATTAACTGCCGGAAGGGGAAATATAAAAAAAATGTTCAAATATTTTGATAAAAGTCGTTATTACTATTTCATGGGTGTCAGCTAAAAATAAGTAAATACTTTTCTTTAGAAATCAGCATGTAAAAGTATAGTCATTTTTGATTGGTTACAGCTAATTTATTTAATAAAAGTTTAACCCTTCAGTTTACCAACATAAAAAAATGAAAGGCTAATGAATTTTTGGGAGCTTGCAATGATTAATTTTGCAATTAATTAAATAATGAGCACGAACATTAGGAAAAGTAACTGTGGTGTAATATAACCGGGATAACTATAGTATAACTTTGGTATGATCATCTCATTCTGTTATGTCTTCTTTTTTTATATGGAGCCAATAGTAATGCAAATGAGAGGGAAATATATTTTTTCGCAGAGATTATTCAATAAGTAATAGTTTTAGACAAAGTGTTACTCTTTACTAATTACAATAAAATATGTGGAGTATGTTATTATCTTAACGAGTAGGTTGGTGGTGTAGTGCTTATTATTCTCACGTAAAGATCCAGTGATCGGTGGTTCGAGTCCCATTCCAAGACACCAGCAAGTTAGTCCTATTTTCATAGCATAAGCATTAAGCTTAATTTGAAAATAGTGAGAATGCAACATGTATTCCACGTTTGCATCTCTATTTAAAAAATATATATTTATTTATTAATGTGCTAATCGTCGGAATTTTCTATAGCAGCCCATGGGTTAAGAACCGCTGGTCTAAGAGGCGCACTTAAACATTTTTATCGAGTTATTATTGTGAATATTTACGTTAATTATAAATGTGGTCACTTACTGCTTCATTTTGAATGTTTTTTTCTCTTCTTTAGGTGGTTTTGGTTTTGATTTAAATGATAGAACATATTTTTTTACCAAGTCAACCTTATTCGCCTCTGGTGGACGCATCTTTTTCTGCCATAAGTCTCTCTCTTTTATCCACATTCGCTGATATTCAAAAGCAAGCAATAAATACATATTTGCCCTTCCTTCCTAAAAAATATACCTGTTTATTATATATATATATAAATATTTTATATATATATATATATAGTAGTAAATATTTACAGACCTGCAAACATTTCAAATGATAAGACATTGGCCGAGATATTTTTTTTATTACAGAGTGTTGTTTATTCTCTACAGTTCATTGACAAAATGTACCTTTCTACATTTCATGCTGTAATAATATTCAATTGAAATAGTATGTATTTTAGAATTTGTAAACACAAATTTCATTCTTTTTTATTTATTACTCTCTCTAAGTGCCAATTATTTGATCATTGGTTAACAGTTTAACTTATCATTACCATTCATCAAACAACCAACCGGCCCTATATGTCGGGATTTACAGAAATAAAACAAATTTCAAAAATTATCAAAAATACTGCGATAGATTTGTTTTTTAAATTTGCCACTTATTAGTTAATTGTAAAAATTAAATGTACCTACCATAAATTGCCATGGCACCTGCTGATACTTGTAATAATCCGAAGATACTATGTATCCATAATAAGCAGCATTACGGATCGGTAAAGTCCTCTCCCATTTTAAATTTTTCATTGAAGGAGTTTTGGGAGACTTAAATAAATTGACCAAACACAGTAAAATATTTTTAATACCTCTATATATTACTCAATTGTTAAATATTCAAACTTAGAATTGATCATATTTAAAATTATTTTTAAGTACAAATACAGGGTACTTAAATCAAGTTTTACATATTTCAGAGAGATGAAAATTCAACTTTAAATTTCTGATCCTTGGATACCTGGAACAGTGGATACAGTCAGCAATATGTTTATAAAGTATAATAACTAGTGAAGCAACGAATACTACTTTCACGAATACAAATATCAAGTCTACTATTCGGCGAATACAAATAATTCTACAAAATAATCAATAATACACCACTGTTCTTTTTTTACTAAGAGATTTAATAATTAAAATTTACTATCGGAAAATTTTTGTTCAAAAAGCACATTTCTTTTGTCCGTTTGTACATTTCCAGCGATCGAAAATAAATATCACTTTTTTCACGCTTACGAGAGGTCATGTTATTAGGTTTCATTTGAAATTATTTTATAAGAGTTAACACTTTTACACACAACGGAAATAAAATGGAACGAACAATACGCATCACAAAACAAAAACTAGATGAAATGAGCACCTTAACTTATTAATAACCCAACGAAACTAGATGAAAGGACTCATGTTATGCTGTGAAACAAGTAACAATTGACAACTTGAGAACTCAACAAATCCATTCATTCAATGTTAGGGGAATCCCCGATAATAGGGATTCCCCTAAATCCCCGATAATAGAGTGCGTAGGTGTGTTCGGATACATGGTGCACAACCAAACCGTAATTTGCGTTGCGTTATAAATAGTTTGTTTTTAATATTTGTGAAGTTATTGGGCGAATACGAATATTCGTATTCGATACATCACTAATAACAAGACATATACTGTTGTTCCTTAAACTGTTCGTTATTTTTCAACGAACTATTAGATCATCTGAGATATTCATGCCATATATATTTTTAAATTTGACCTCTCGAAACTGACGCAAAATCTGAATATTTATTATTTAACGCCATCTTTATGAAGTAGTTTAGTTCTTACAACTGTTGAAAGTGGGATGGTTTGTGTTTGTTTGTAAAATGGAAAAAGAAATATCGGTCAGTGATTTAATTCCTTTTTTGGAAGGTGCATGGTCGTGCAGATGGCAACATTGCCATTGTGTGAGGAAATCAAAATGACATTGCTTGCCATTTACAGCAATCATGCACCTTCGATGATTACCATCAGATTCAATGTGTGACCAAATACATATTTTAAATGAAAGCGGCTAGGTAATCCGATAAAGGTAATTATAGAGGATATGAAAATATAAAGATATAAAAAAATCAGAGATCGCTGACATTATAAACATCTCAATTGAATGCCTAAAAAATATCTTGCATGAAAAATTGGGTGTGAGAAAGCAATCGGCGAGATGGATGCTCACAGTGGAACAAAACAGAATTGCATGACAACTTCAGAGCATTTTCGGGATATAACTAAACATAATCTGAAAGAGTTTCTGCTGTGACTGTTAATGAAACATGGACCCATCATTATATGTCAGAAATGAAATAACAGTTAAAACAATGCACCTGGCGAACCTGCTCCAAAGGAAAAAACAGGAAGGTCATTTTTACCGTTTTTTGAGACTCGCAGGACATTATCTCCACCAAAGTATTTGGAGATGGGAAGGACGATCACAGGGCAGTACTATGCAGATTTATCAGACTGAATTAAAGAGAAAAAATGCTCTTTTGCCATAACACACCACCTCTCTCGTCCACAATCCAAATTTCTACCTCATCCACCAATGTCTCTAAATTTAGTAAAAAAACGCCTTGGCAGAAAGGTGCTCATGTCAAACAAGAAAGATATCATTGAAACCGAGGTCTATTTTGCCGAGTTCAACAAATCATATTTTTAGATGGCTTAAAAAGTAGGAATATCGCTGGACTAAGTGTATCAAGCTGATAGGAGAATATTTTCTTCCTAGCACTGTCGCAACTCATTGCCTAGGTAGGCTATTGGGATCGGCTCTTCTCGTTCTCAGGCTGTATCTTCTTCAGTTCTGGGTGTCACTTTCATTTAAGCCATTTCTCTGCAGAATTTTAAGGCGTCGGGAGTTAATTGTTTTTATCTGAATAACTTTCGACGAAGCACCACAGACATCGCCTGCTTTACCATGTGGTCTCGGCCCTACATATCCATACTGTCTCAGTAATCGTTCTTCAAGCTACTGTTTATGTCCGTATCACCCAGGCTACTACCATGTGCGAACTTTTAATTTTATCTTTTGGTTGTACTCTTGCCGACCATCTAAGCTTTCACATTTCTGCCGTTTCTAGTGGCCTAAAGTATAGACGTACCACTGTAACTAGGCATGCGAGAGAGGACGTTCCTATCGCGTAACATAAGTTGTCAGGGTGTAAATTTATTACACAATACATAATGTACAGAATGTCAGGTGACCGGTGTCATATTAAATACAGAAATTTGGTCAGGCAGCACTAAAGAAACCATGCAGTAATGGCAGCCGTTCTATCTGTCAAACTGTCAGACGGTAATATCGGTCCATTGTTCGCTTTTTCAGCTTCGCAAAACTTTAATACTTCATTGGCAATTGTTCTTGCACCATCCCGGACTGTTTAGGATGTTTTGGACATAATAATTCAGTGTATATTGGGAATCAAGATGTCACAGTTCGCGCTCAAAGATGAGAATGAACTGAATGACATGGCAAGGGGTTACCGCCGGGGCGGATTTCAGTTCAAAATTTGCCGCACGCCAAGTTACATTGGGCAAGCAATAGGAGTTACACATAGACCAGCAGGAGTCATACATAATCACAGATCTAACAGGCTATATTGAGAACTAAATGATAAAATGCACTTCCTACCCTAACACAGGGCTTCTTTCGCCTAGACTCGCCCTCGATGTAGACTGGTTTATGTAAAAGATTAAAATATTTCTCAACTCTCCTGCTTTCTCAAACGGCAAAATGTTGCCTAGCATCACGTTAAAAGACTATACTGATTCTACTTGCAAGCACAGAAGGTTTAATTTATTTTTTCAGAAGTATCCACATCTACACAATCTCTTAGAAAAGAAATAGGTAGGTATATCACATACATCTCGTCAAAAAAAAACCCTGCACTTTTTCAGTTTTGGCAATTTTTTTGGCATTTGTACCCTATATTAGCTTTTTATATTACATTATCAGTATCCAAACTACTTCCCAATAAAGGCCAGTTGCGTCAAGTTAATTTATAACCTTTTGGCATGTATAAAGCACAGATTTTTGCATCTTCTGACGAACTAATTTTCATAAATCTATGATTTTTAAACAAACTATCATGAATCTTTCATCTAATCAGTTTGGGTTCTCAAAGTTTTTTACAAGATTACTATAATCTAAGTCGATTCAAAATATGTATAATCAAGTCAAGGAAAATTAATGTACGCTGCAATGTCCAATCCCAGATTCAATGCGACATAATAAATGCATCAAAAACATTAATTCACCCATTCATTCAGTAGTTACACTGATAGATTTATGAAGTATGTTAATATTTTTATTTTATGAATAAACCGAAATGAGCAGCTTGTCATTGTTAGAGATAAAAGTTATCATCTTCAATCTTTCACATGCAATGATACAATTCCATAAATAAAACGAAATATTTATATAGTAGAGTTTATTTGTTTATGTATGTTATGACAAGTATTCAAGTTCAAATGCCAGTAGCTTCAGTTGTGAGTCGAGAGTTCTAACTGCAAGATGTTTAATTGTGAACTGCATCTGTAAAAAATTTAAATATTAATTTTATGATAAATAGTTTATTCTCCAAAGGGTACTAATATAATGCATCAAAAAGAAAATATTAATTGAAAAAAGTTTTGTGTTGGGAACAAGCACGGTAACATAACCTAGCCAGAACTATAAAAACTATAAGAGAATAAGCAAATTTAATCTGTATGGACACTTAGTGCCAAAAGTTGACCAGCAACATTTCGGGGTGGAGAGTCCAAGTCAATATATCCGAGGTGAAGCTTAGTCTTTCTCTAACAAATGAAAAATTAGCTAAATCTCGGAAATAAAAAATAAATTAACTGACCTCGCGGATTTCTCCCGGATACAGCAAGGTGGTGGAGGAATATGTATCTGAAAAGAAAATGGATTTGTTAATTCACATTTAATAATAAATTTACACCAAAGACTCCTAATAGATCAGGTCAACACACAGATTTAAAGTTCGAATGTACTTTTACTTTTCAATCAACAAGTTTATAAATTTAAACTTTTTTAATTGAGTGCCATGCGGCTAATTATGCATTAGTCAGATTGACACTATGTTGTATCAGTGCTGTGAGTCTTATTTTTTCCCTACTATTATAGTGGATGAAGTGAAGCATGACTTTCTTGTAAATGTATATTTTTGAAAAAAAAATAGAAATCAAATATTTATGCTACAGATTTTTATGATATATCAAAATATGAATACTATGATAACATCGTGATAGAAATATTACGAAATATGTGTTGTATTCTGATTTTTTATCCAAATAATTGGTTACGTAAAAGTCATGCTGCAATGTTACCACTGCACACCCCTGGTATCTGTATACTGTAGAACTAGGACAGGGGGGTTACAAGCGAGAAAATACAAGCTTTGGTTACGGGTTAGGTTAGGTCTGGAAAACAAGATTCAGTAGCATGGCAAGTAAGACCTCTATTGTTTATCAATGCGTCTATGTTCACTACATTTTTACAATAACTAGAGCCAAAAATTTGTAGACAAGGCAGAGGAAAATCCATTTTTCCGCGCATTTTCTTTAAATTCCGTTCTAGAAATCGGTGGTCTTGGCGTGTTTGATGTAACTTATAACACTCCGTGCGTCAATTAAGAACAACGAAATAAATAAGAACAATAAACGCGCAATCTACATACCTACATAATAAACTAATAAAGATTAACAGCGTCTTCAGGGTTAAAACTTGACATTAACAATTCTCCGGTGTCGACGCATGTGCCAAACCGCGTGTCAAACCCACATCGTGGTTACTTCAAGAAAGCGTCAGCGTGATCCCAAAACAAATTAAAACCTCATGGGAGTTTGTCGCTTTCTTTCGCCCGGTGGTTCCAATTTTCGCCGCCCGTTTTCGATTACATTTTAAATGCCTTACATTAAAACGTAATTAAAAGGGAACGACAAAAAAATTTCGAAAACGAAATTGACGAGAAAGGAACTGACGTTTCCATTGCCGAAGCAGAATACACGAATACAAAAGCATGCTTTCTTTCGTCGTTGTTCTCCAGCTAAATGAGCTAAAAACCCACGTGGCACGATATTGACGAACACAGAATTGTGGTCGAAAAATCCGCGATTAGCACAGACGAGTATTTAAGAATACATACCTTCACTTATTTGGACCTCGCACGCATCTTCCTGCGTTTGCGCTTCAACCTCCGCATACGCTTCTTACGCCACTGAAAATAAAATAAGTAACAATGTAAATCAGGATATTTAATGATATTTTGAAAAATCCAAATTGACAAAAAGATTGTTATAGACGATGATAAATACCTTAGCCCTCATATTTCTGAATCCTCAAGGAATAAACCTGGAGTCAAAAGAAACCTTCACTCGAGCTGATGGCGTGAATAAGAATGGCCGAGAAAATGTCAAACGCCCGAAACAAGCCAACCAAAAAGGAAAGGAACCGGAAGTGCAGAAATAACCATGTAAGTGTTGCTATTCGTCATACATTCAAAAATATATTTTAATGTAAGCACTTTTGTTATAAGCTTTAAGATATGGGTGATTCCATCGTTTCACGCAAAACACATTTCCAAGCGATTTTGATAAAGAGAATTCTGTATTTTTGTCATTCATTTTAAACACAATTATACACTATTAATGTTCCTTAAAGTAGTAGGAAAAAAAGTAAAAGTAAAGAAGGAGAAAAAAAGGAAAAAAAACATTGGTTATGTGATTTTGACAATAACGACGATGTGGACAAAGTGTGGGAAAAAATAAAAGATACAATAAACACAGCAGCAAATTAAGAAATAGAAAGAATAAGACCGCAAACCAGGAATGAATGGATCACAGAAGATATCGTGAAATGATTGAAAAGAGGAGAACGATGAAAAACTCTACAACAGAAGAGGGAAAAAGAATTTACATAATGCTGAGAAACAAAATCAATAGAGTCCAATCAGGCGAAGGAGCAGTATGTACAAGAAAAGTGTACGAAAATGAACAGAAATATTGAACAGAGAAAACTAAAGATAGGGTACTCTGAAATAAAAAAAAATTCGATCATAATACTAGAACAAAAGGTGCTTTAAAAGACCAAAATGGAAAACTCCTTTTAGAAGACGAATATTTTGTACAAAGATGGAAAACATATCTGGAAGAACTCTACAAAGGAAGGAAAACAATTACTGATAATGATGCTGTAGAAACAGAATCGGATCCAGAAAACAATGGAGATGCTATTTTGAGAAGTGAATATGACACTGCCATCTCAAGATCAAAAGATAATAAGACACCAGGAATAGATAATATTTCATCAGAACTGCTTAAAAATGCAGGCAGCGGCACAATTGACACACTATACAGACTTGTCTGCAAAATATGTGACACAGGAGTAATACCTAAGGATTTCACTAAATGCCTAATAAAAACACTAACCTAAAAAAAAAAAACTAAACCTAAAAAAACACCAAAGAAACCTGGCACAACTAAATGTGAGCAGCACAGAAAATTTTCCTACTATTTTAAGGAACAGCAAGCATCAAAGGTACTGACAAACATAATTATGAAAAGAGCGGAAACGAAGATTGAAGGTGTATTTTCGGATGATCAATTTGGGTTTAGAAGAGGAACAGGCACAAGAGACGCAATTCTTAGTCTAAGACTTATTCTATAAAAACGAATAAGGAAAGACAAAGACACACACGTGGCTTTTATAGACCTGGAAAAAGCCTTCGACAAGGTAGACTGGAAGCAGCTTTTTAAAGTGCTCAACAAAATAGGGCTAAGCTTTAAAGATAGACGCTCAATATGGAGCTTATATAAAAATGAAACCGCCGTAACAATATATGGAGACAGCAGTGCTGAGGCAAGTGTTGGCCAGGGAATAAGACAAGGTTGCTCGATGTCACCAGCATTGTTCAATTGCTACATACAATAGGCTATCGACGAGGTGAGAGAATAAATGAGAGATTAGCCCGGCGTGATAATTCAAAAACAAAAAAATTGACATGATTAGATATTGCACTGCTTGCGGAGTTAGAACAAGAATTGAATGAGACTCTGAGAAAGATGGAAAATGTTTCGGCAGATAAATACAACATGAAAATAAACAAAACAAAATACAGTGCATGGTTGTTGGAAGAGAAGTAGTGTCGATAAATGTTGTTTTGAGTGATTTCGCTATCAAACAAGTGAAATAATTCACATATTTGGGTAGCAAAATTTCCCAAGATGGCCGCTCAGAGGCAGACTACAACAGGCAAAAGTCGCCTTCAACAAAAAATCCAAAATCCTTGAATCCCCCAAAATTGATTTAAAAGTTAGGAAAAACTTGATTAAAACTATTGTATGGAGTGTGCTGACGTATGGCAGCGAAACATGGACCATCGGCCAGAGCATGTCCGAGAGACCAGCGGCCTTTGAGATGTGGCGCTACAAGCGCATGGCGAGGATCCATTAGTCAGAACATATCCAAAACGATGTTAAGCAGGGTGGGCGAAAAGTGGCGGCTCCTTAACAGAATCGACCAACAACGAGCAATTTTGATAGGCCATAATATAAGGCATCCGGGTCTGCTTTTTACCATCGTCGAGGGAAATGTTGAAGGCAACAATCGTAGAGACCGCCCGAGATTAAGCTACGTAGATCAGATTATCGGAGATGTGCGCTGTAGCACTTAACAATAAATGAAGAGGCTAGCAGGTGACAGAGAGGAATGGAGAGAACCAGTGCTTGTTGCAGACCAATCCTAGGATTGCGATCCAAAAAAAGAAGTATTTCACAAATTACTACAATAAATTGACATATAGTATTGAAACAAAAGCCGACACTACGTGAACGAATAACCTTTTAAGAACCACCGAAATGAAAACTCTCCGACCCATAGCGGAAGTAAACATCAGAGATAGAATACGAACTCCAAAATTCAGAAGATCTGCGATGTCGAAGATATCTTGCGATAGAGAAGAAATAGAAAGAGGTATTGGAGAAAGACCACGTGAACAGAGCGGATTCGACAAGAGTGATAAAAATAGCGAAAAACGAGATACTTGCAGGCAGCAGACCTCCAGGAATTAGACCACCAAAACGATGGAAGGACAGCTGGTCATCATGTTCCAGGAGCAAGAGCCGAGAAACAACAGGATGCAGTCCTAACACAAGCAGAAGAAGAAGAAGATCACAATAGTTATTGAC
The DNA here is from genome assembly GCA_016648135.1 of Agrypnia vestita. Lineage (NCBI taxonomy): Eukaryota > Metazoa > Arthropoda > Insecta > Trichoptera > Phryganeidae > Agrypnia > Agrypnia vestita. Next base: position 78,782 of record JADDOH010024526.1, on the reverse strand, counting down.
TATCCGTCTATCCCAAAAAAGACCTTATATTTTATTATCATTCTGTTTCTGGAAGTGAATTATGAATTTGCCGATGAATTATTTTTAAACTAGGAGACATTAATGAATTTCACTCTGCGAGTTTACGTAAAGCATTATTTTAAATATGACAGTTGTTTCGAGTTACTTGGCATCTAGACTACAATCGACTTATTTATATGATTTTAGTTACTCCTTCCTCTACGGATGATTAAATGTTTTCGGTGAAGCTCATGTACATTAAGATTCTTTTTTCCCGTAGGCATTTATCATCTGTTATATTTAAAATAACGCTTTACGCAAACTCACAGTATTTAATAATAATATTTATTAAAATTTAATTTATTTTAAATTTAATTGAAAATAAATATGGAGACTACAAACTAAGTACAAAAACCACAAATAAATAAAAAATGAATTTTGCTTCACTACTTCGGAGTTTAAACATTCCTTGTTTCTAAATCTTATCCTGTAAGTAAGTACATTAATAAAATAAAAACTTTTTTTTTTTTTCCTTATCAATATATCTAGATAATTATCTATATAATCATTGTATTCGCAGTGTTGCATATTTTTGAGAAATTTTGAATAAGGATAAATTTCTAAAAATTCATTCATATCCAATTCATTACATTCCTTACCACCCGAATTTGGAAGGGGAAGGTAATGAAAGGTTTTGGTAGGTGATATTTTATTTGATATAAAGATTACAAAATATGTATGTCTACATAATATAGCGCTGGGAAAACTAGTTACAAATTCAAAATATTTAAAGAAGTAAGGAAAAAACAATATTTAAAAATATCAAAATATGTACACAACTAGTAAAAATGTGATAAAATAATCAAATAATTAAAAAAAGAGACAATATAATATCTCACATAAATGAACTAACTCACCCCTTCACGTTGAGATGGTGAATTTTTAATTCATATTTTATGAATTTTCTTTTGTTCGTCTTTTTTCTTAAGGTAGCACTGTGAATTTTTTCTTCAATTCTTCTGTTGCTCCCTTTATATTTGTAGTGTCATATTTTTGATGTTTAAAATCTTATTTTTATTTTCTCATTACATAGATTTTTTTATTTTTCTTGTTATAATGCAAACAGTTCTGGGTTACTTTAAATGAAATAATAGTTTTTGTGCTTTTTATTGTATAATTAGCCGGCTTTTCTTTTTCGGTCAGCTTCTTCTTTGGTTTTGCTTTGATTTAATTGACCTAATATATAAATTGTACTTTTTCTTCTGGATTTCAATTTACCTATTACTAATATATGCTGTATTGCATCCTACCTATTCCAATGGAATTTTAATTTTGTAAATACATATAAACATTAAATTTGCTCACCAGTACTGTATTAAATATCGATATTAATTTTATAATCTTTATGTCAGATGAAACATTGCCATCCAAAAACTTCCATTATCTTCTCCAAATTCGGATGATAAAAAGGTAATGATCACACCACTAGACTGAAATGAAAATTTTGTGCCGAAATCGTAAAAATATATAGCGTAAGTCTTCCCTTCGCAACTCTGTCTATCGAACTAAGGGCCGGTTGTTTCAAGTTGGATTAAAGAAAGCGTTCTTTAAAAGCATAGATTTTTACGTTCGCTTACCGCTTACTTTGATCGAACTTGAAACAACCGGGCCTAAGGGCTGGTTGTTTGATCCGTGGTTAGAATAATAGGAAAACGCACAAAACTTTCCTTTTTTATTTACAATTACTCTTACTCCTGATCAAAGTACCGGCCTCAAGCTGGAGATACAATGTTTGCGTAATGCAGCGCTATAAGGTAGCTGCAATGTGTAGAAGAATAAAATTTATTTCACACGGAAGGCTTTGAAAGAAAACTGTGGATAAACGTTTAATTATTTATATATTGTAAATGGTTATATTTAAACACGCATCACACACGAGGCTTAAGGCCTGGGGTACGATAGAAGCGGCAGAGCGTCAGAGCGTTAATGTGCCGGAGTAGTGAGGGACGCATTGACGGCAGAGTAGTGAGCTTAGTTATATCGTGGTCGGCGTCCCTCACTACTCTGCCGCTCGTATTATAACCGAGGCCTTAGCCTAATATTTCATTTCACACTCCTCATCAATCATATTATGTAATATAGGTTTTTTTTTATATAAGATTGCAATTGAGGTAGTGTGGGTACAGTGCGTAATACGCGCATTGTTTCGTTGTGTTAAGTTTACAGTTACGAGAGGGGCGTATACGTTAACACAACGAAACAATTTGATCCCTTACGCCGGCCGCACACTGGATGCGTTTTCGTACGAAATTGAGTAGTATGTATACGTACGAATACGCAAGTACATTCCTGACCTTTGAAGTAGTACTAAACATCGCACACTGTACACGATTTAGTAGTGCGTGTACGCACGTATAGATGCGACGTCTGACACGATCCGGATTTGTTCGGAAATTTTTGAGATTTTGTACGATGGATATTGAAAATTTTGTTAATTTGACACATAACCACAAATGTGTGTGGGACCAAAGTGATTCAACTACGTGACCATCAGCGCAGATCATGGCGGAGAATCTCTAAAGAACTAAAAAAAATATCTGTAAGTAAAATTATTTGGTTTAATGAAGGTGAGGTATAATTATGTATTTCGAACAAAAAATTTATAAATATTTCTCCGAAATTATGAGCTCTCGTTGCACTTCGATTCTTTCCAGCATTTGTGAATCTATAAGATAGATAGTCATGAAATTTCTCATTATTCAAGTCTGCCATAATAGAGTTTTCCATAAGATACAGATTATTCATTTGGCGCAGACGTCATTGGAGAAATGCGCAAAGTAAACTGATCGTGACAACGCATAACGCAATCAATGTGCGCGCTCCAATACGTACGAAAGTAGTTGTACGAATACGTACGTAAAAATTGCGGCCGGCCTTAGAGTCTACGATACTCTGAGCACTCTTCATACGGCTAGACCGCCTAATCTACTTCTACAAGTGCGTCAGCTCTATAATTTTGACACTTTTCAAAAATACTTATTGTAATGAACATCGTTTGTTTTATAATTTTATATGAATTCGAAAGGGTAAATTTTTTTAAAGAAAAAACCACTAAAAATTTTACGTGATATTTATAGTCATAACTAAATTAAAATAAATTATTTAAGTCTCATTAAAAGATTACATTATCGGTAGATTCGGTCTAGTACATACCTCGAAAACCCCTTCATATAGCTGCAAAACGATAGTAGTTGATAGCTTGTAACAGCTGTACCTGGTCCAACTTATGTATTGTATTTAGATCACTTCCGCCAACACAACAGACTGTTATTCGCGCCAAATTCACCTATCTGCGATCTATTAGTGCTTGTTTGTTATTGTGTTTACTGCAGAAAATTGCAAAAAAATTGGTAAGTTACTACAGTTATCTTATTTTACTTTTCGGATTTATGTTAGGTCTCACACGTTCACATCGACATTTTCTAAAACTTTATACCTTTTTGAGATTGTAATGTCAGAGCACCAGTGTCCAGGAGTGCCAACTGTCAGTCTTGCGTCTTTTGTGTACACTTTCACTGCGGCGATTTCTATCGATTATTCGTAACAATTAGTAATTTTTATCATTATAAACGTTGTTAAAAATAAATATCAGTTAGTGCTGTTTGTAATTTATATAAGGACATGCTTTAAAATCTATTACATGAACTCGCTTAGTATTTTTTTATATTCGGTAAACTCGTAAAGATGTCGCTCGTTAGACTTGACTGTTATGAATTTTCGATGCATTCTATTTGCATTGTAAGGAGCTTAATCGACATTACCGATTAATTTGAGCTTGGTGTTGTGTTCACGATGGTCACCACGCGTAAGACTTCAGATAGTAAGGTTATAGCAATGGATGAAAAAACCGGCGGGGCAGCAGCTCCCCCCAGGACCCTGCTGGAAGAAGTGAACTCTCAGTTGATGTGCGTTCTGTGCCGCGGATATTACATCGACGCTACGACAATCGTAGAGTGCCTGCATTCATTTTGTCGGAGCTGTATTATTAAGCATCTTCAAGTGAAAAGTTATTGTCCCATTTGCGAAATGATGATAAATTCGGCGAAACCAAATATCAAGCCTGACAAAGCATTACAAGATATCGTTTATAAGTTAGTTCCCGGACTTTTCCAAAGAGAAATGCAGCGGCGTCAGGCCTTCTACGCTTCTCGGCCCGGGCCGGCGGCTAGCGCGACCCCCGAACAGCGCGGGGAGGACACCGAGAGGATCATCTTCAGCCCGGAAGATGTTATATCTTTCTCCCTGGAATACATGGACTGTTCGGATCATGAGAGCGCTTCCAGCAGGTCTTCAGAGAGCGGGAATGAATCCACCCCCAACGAGGCTGGAGCTCCTACTAGGAGGTATCTGCAATGCCCGGCTGTAGTCAACATTTCTCACCTCAAAAAGTTTCTAAGTATGAAATATGATGTTGATGTTTCTCATTTTTTTGTTGACATTCTTTACAAGAGAGTCCCGCTTCCGGACTACTACACTCTAATGGATATCGCTTACATATATAACTGGAAGAGGAATGAGCCTATGAGATTCTTCTATCAGATATCTGATTTTAGTGCAATTAGAGACCGCTTTGGATTTTTTGGTCTTAAAAGGCCCGAGGTGCACAGCCGCAAGGAGGATCCCTCTCCCCCGAGCCCCGCGGCTCCCAGCCCAGCGCCCTCGCAGCTCACAGAAGCCGGCTCCGATGCTTCCTCCGGTACCTTCAGCCCCGTGCCTGACGACAAGTCTCAGGCCGATTTCTCTATCCGAAAGGAAACTCACTCCAAAGGTGATATTAACCTCAAGATGGTGACAGATACTTCTCTTCACGACAGTTGCTCTAACACAGACCAAGCATCCTCGCAGTCTTCGTCTTCCATGGATGTTGAGAAATCTCAATTTCTCAATTCTTTCGAGCTCACTGCCAAGTGTGAACTCACTACCAAATGTGCAATTGGTTCTGGAAAATGTTCAGGATCACCCACGAAAGAATCCAACTTGACAAGTGATTTAAAATTCAGTTTAGGTGATAAATTTGACATTGACACTCCTGACACTCCTAAAAAACAACCAACTGATAAATCAACTGTGACATTGAAAATGGAAATGGATACCAGCCCTGGTAAACGAAAATCCACATCTTCGGACCTGATTGCCGATGGTAAAAAAATTAAATTGACACCAGAAAAAAAAAATAATAGTGTTTCTGTGCCCAAAACTTGTAGTGAGTTATCCACTAAGGACATTGCTGTTGATAGTGCTCAGCCACCAAAAATAACAATTGCTCAAAGTTCTGCGCCTTCTTGCAAACCTGTATTTTCCGTTACAAACAAAATGGTTACCACACCCTTCCCTCCTCCGAGTGCAGTAGAAAATGCAGCAAAACCAGATAAAATTTTAAAGCCTATTTCGAAAACCCCTCCAATAAATTCGGGCCCAGAACTCTTAAATTCTTCTAGGAAATCATTACCGGGAGCGATGAAAGCTTCTCCCATTAAACGAAAATTGTCTGCTGACACTCCCAATGCCAGTACGTGCCAGCAACTACCGATTCCAAAGTCTACCAACATCTCCAAAGCTGACCCACCTGAGTGTGATGTATCTCTTAGTGCTAAAAATGTTGAGAGCAAACAACGAATTCTCCCCAATTGTGGAAGAATAACTTCCACAAGTACCATTCTCCCCCCTAAACAGAATATTCCTTCTCGGATATCTAACAAAAATGATAATATTTTAATGCAATCCGAAACTAAAAAAGAAATTACAAAGAATACTAATCTTCCCCCACCCAGACCTCTGAAATTGCCAAATACAAAAGTACCCAAGCCTCAAGGAGATCCTTTGAAATCTTTGTTTCACTCTTGTAATATAAATATTCCGTCTTCTTTATCTATAACATTAACAGACCAAAAAGAACAGAAAACACATGACATTCCTAACGAAAGCAAAGAGTCTAAAAAGCAGTCTCAAGGCAGCTCTCCTCCCGCACCTACTCAGATGCAAACCAATTTCCCTCAAAAATCTACCAATGCCCCTGAGGTGCATAATTATATAGAAATTTTAAAATTGCCAGATACAGAGGTGACAACGGATGAAAAGAATTCTAAAATCACTTCCGCAGCCAAACCCTCCGATGCGACCGTTAGCGGTAAGGGTCCCGTCCCCAATTTAAAGCCTATATCTGACACCAAACAATCGAAAGCCCTCGCTATTTCTAAACCTCAAACTTTTCAGCAAACGTTTTTACAGTCCTTGCAACAGCAATGTGAAAAGCCGAAATACATAAAAACTAGGTTAGATTTTCCAAAAGCCAATCCAGTAGTTCCTCCGAAATCAGGAACTGAAGAAATACCTATTTCAACACCCCCGACACCGACTGAACCAAGTCCGTCTGTAACGAAACCCATTAATGCTCTCGCGCCTAAATATAAACCTGTTCCAATGGCCCAACCCATTCGTAAGCCTATTCCTGCTCCGACACCCAAGGCTGTCAAATCAGATAGTGCTTTGGATCTGTCTACTCCTCATACAGTTCAAAGCCAGTTGGGACCGCAGCAAACCAAAGCTTTAGAAACCATGCAGTCTATTACTAATCTCGCCAAGAGGCAGTCCTACACTCAAAGAATGACATCTCCATCGCAAGTTTTTTCACAAGAATCTTTTAAAATGAATACTAGTAATTCATCACCCATTCGGATCCCTGTTCCTCCTCCTCACACCAAACATTTAAAAACTAATACCACTACTCGAGTGGCTACTAATAGCCCCAAACATTTCCCTGATTATTTTCAACCATTAAAGTCGATGAATGCACGAACATCCAATAACGTCAGCCCTCTACACAATAGTAAAAGTTCCAACTCGCAGCAGACCTCTGCCTCCTCTTCTCAGACTTCACAGAGATCACAAACTCGTTCTCCCAGTTCATCTCCCAAGTTAGTTATAGCTTGTCCTTCGCCTAAAAGTCAGTCTCCTGAGGAAAAACAATTAATGTCTCCGAGGGGAGCTGATAATTCCAGCCAATCTAATTTAATTTCTAGTTCTCAAATATCAAGTACAAATCACGCTAACAATGAATCTTCTGTTTCAAAAGAGCCGGCAAAAATTTTGAAAAATATAAAACCCCAGCCTCCGAGTAAAGGGCGGGGGGCCGGCGCGAGCAGCAAGGCTGGTACAAGCAGCACAGGTTCTTCTCCTTCGGACTTGGTCCACTCTCTGCCTTCTCAACTGCTGGCCCAGCAAGCCTACCTGCGCCAGCAACTGGAACTGCAGACCCAGTTGGGCCTCCTGCCGCCCGGTGCTGCAGCCCAGTGGTACAACAATCCCGTGGCGAGAGCGCACTTTGAGAACATTATGAAAAATATGACACACAATCCTCAAATGCCATTTCCCAATAATCACAATGTGAAAGATAATAAATAATATTTTTTTATGTGAAATCTTTTCGAAGACTTTGAAATGAAGCCTTATGACAAAAATCCTATAATTTTTATTTTTAAAACCATGTTTCTTAATATGGATTAATTTTTTTTATGTACTATTGGATTTTTCTTGTTTATAATTATTATTGGGTTTTTATTACATTTATAATTAAGTGTAGTTTTGAGAGAATAATTTGTCTGGAACTAGTCATTGGATGACAAGTTTCATAATTCAATTTATTGTGTTCCGGTAACTAATAAGTGTGTTGATGGAATCTTAAGCTGCATGTTGAGCCAGCATTAGAATGATGTATGGGACTAATGGGGATACATGGTATGTATGTGACTGTAAGATTTTAGTTGGTAACTAATCTAAAGACAGTCTGGCCCGTGACAAAGTTAGGTTAACGTTTGATCCTGTAGTGTTTATCTACGTTAGTCCTATTGTCATTGTATAAATGCTTTATTTTAGTTGGAAGAGTCATGGGGTGTATAAATTGATTAAAAATTACATGGTAATACTTTTAAAATAGCTGTTTGGCATGTTGCACATAATTTGATCTACTTAGACAGACCCGCATTGGACGTGGTGTTGGTTGGAATTGATTTTTAATTAATTGAAATTGACCAGTATTGTTTATTTATTTTAAGATTGCTAATAATAATCATTACAATTGTTTTTTTTTTAACCTTTTTTGAAAAATAGTAGTTCACTGAATTAATGTTCTCTTTGGCCACACGCACTAAAAAATATTAAGTTGTGAAAATATTGACATATGTGAGTTGTCCTTAATTTATTATATCTTTAACCTGTTTTTCTTAATCCCAGTGTTATGGTGTCAGAAAAGAACCGATTAAAGTTATACTAAAAATATACTTTATGTTTTTCTGCCCAAGATGTTAAAAACAGGTTCTTTTATTTGTGAGATGTTTATTGAAATGAAAAAATTGTATCTAGATTTTATAAGTATTTCTTTGTAATCAATTCATATGTGTAATGTAACGATGAAAAGGTGCCACAGTTTTAAATGCCTTTGGTGATGTATTGCGCTTCCAGCAGTGATCAAGCACTGTTTAAGTGTCGAAGGGTGCAGCAGATGTGAAATTAAATTCATTTTTAATGGTGAGCAGAAAGACTAATGTGAAATAAAAAAAGAAATCGTAATACGGATATTATCGAGTTTCATTATTACAAAGTCGAGGTTATTTATTATTATTGAAGTTACCCAGAAATTTTACTCATTCAACTTGATTAAGAAAAAAAAAATTGTGAGGCTTGGTTGTGAACCTACAGTTCGATTTTTTGGTCATCAAGGATGTGTTGTGTACTGATATCCTCTAAAAATCAATCTTCAGGGACAAAGCTGATGGCATTAGACTATTCTGAACGGACGTGAAAGCACGAGAATATTCTTATTTCAGTTATTTAGTTTATTGAAACATTTTCAGGGTTGAAGTGCCAAAAAAATCAATTTGTATGTATTGGTGTATTTATGTCACAAAACCCACAAAATGTCAATTTTGGTGTAATTTTTTTTTTTTTTTACAATTTTCTATTTCCTTAAATAATTTCTCATTTTAAATGTGTTTTAATTTTCACAAAATATGACTATAATAATGCATTAACACTTTTATACTTTTATTTTAATTACTGCGTTGAATTTGACTTATAAACCTATTCCCACAACAACTGAAATGTGATTGTAGTGATTTAAAATTAATATTCAAAAGCATTCGTTTGTTTGACTGTATTTTTGTGTGTCAACCTGATTTGGCATCGGCTGCCTCAATTCTGAAAACATTTTTATGACGCATGTCCACAGAAAGAGATGATAACATAAATCTTAGAGATTTAGTTGAGGTAAATCTCAGTACCATGTTAACATTTTGATCTTGAAATAAACTTAGCTCAGCCTGAGATTGGTAAAAAGAAACAAACACTCAAAACCGTACACGCAACATTAGATTTAATGACAATCGACACAGAATCCCCCATATCCTCAGGATAGCAATAAAGCAACAGTTATGTCTTTACGAAAACAAACTATGTTATCTCTACTTAAATTTAATTATATATTTTTAAATATCTTGCTATTACTGAATTTCGGGATTATCAGAAATTCTTATAGACATGTGAAGTATCAAATAGTTTGTGGTTAAAGCCATGTATTCACTAGAGGATAAATTGTCCCTTAAAATCACGCGCGGCATAGAGTCGACGTGACGCTGCAGCGTCGCACACTGTTCTGCGACATCGCACGCAACATAGTGAGTGCGGCATTTCTACATGCCGCGGCAACATTGCCATGCGCACGGTTCCCGAGCGAGCACACGGGGACATCGTACCGCGCGTCAGTACCACGTGGTATGTTGACAAGCTAAGACGCATGCGCTACAGTTACACATGCTATATGATATGATATAAAACAGCGTTCCGTAATATTGTGTTTTGCTTGGCTATGGAAGATCCGATCATTTGTAATAAATTTTCAAAATCGAAGAATGAATTGACAAATGATCCGTCAGACATTCGACAAAAATCCAGATTTTTAAGAACAGATTTTGTTCCAATCCGGATTTTATGGATTAAAATAAAAGCACATGAAAATCGAATCAAATGATTTTTAAATTTTTTTTTGTTATTTGGAATTATTCAAAGTATTATAATTAAATACCATAATTATGGTGTTATTCTTATTAAAATAATCAGTCTGTGACTCGCGTGCTGAGTAACGTTAATAAAATAATAAACAGGAACAAATTAAAAGAAACTCTGAAGAACAAAAATAAAGACAAATAGACTCCTTGTCAAATTATTAAAAATAAACAAAAGTAATAAAACAATTTAATTTTAAAACAAAACGTAAAAAAACTATGCCAATTTTTGAGACATAAAATGTGACCTCAAAAATAATAAGGCATCTAAAGTGCTGTAGTTTAACCTGCTACGAATTCGGTTGCACATAATTCCTGCCGCGGAAAAAGCACGCTCTGATTCAACGCTTATAACCTCCAGGGTCGATAGACTCGACACTCGCGAGACATGCGAACAGCAAACTCGTTTGTTTCGATCTTTTTGTTAAAATTTCTTATTATTCAAATAATCCGGATTCGATTTTCAAATCCGGATTTGGAGGTCTAGTAAAAATGTGCGGATATCCGGATTACGGATAGTCCGGATTGCATTCCCTAGGTCATCACGAATAATCTCTACAATGTTAATGCCAAAACTTTAATTGATATTCTGGTTTGTGTTTTCTGGGGTATTATGGTGTGTTTTTACAACCTTTCTGGCCCATGTTTAAAAACACAGCATAATACCCCAGAAGACACAAACCGGAAGATTCTGAGTAGCTATTAATATAATTTTGACACATCTCGACTCTTTTCTCAACATGAATTTCTCATAGAAACTTTACGCGTATGTCTCATTTATTTTGTTTGTTACTAATAATGTAACAACTTCGCTATTCTGAGAATAATATAGGACCATAGATACCTACGACTACTTATGAAAAGTTAGACAAGCAGAGAGCATTGAAATACAAGCATTTATACCGTTTCTGCTGCTGGGAAGATTCAGATTCACCCGACTGATGAATGGAGTGGTCAATGTACAACAATCATTTGATGTACAGCAAGCAACTGAGGTGTGGGATGGCGAATTTATGATGGTGTGTACAACAAAAGCCAAACTTGTCTACAAAGAATTTCATGGGAGACAGATTAATGTGTCGGAGTTTGTATCTTGAGTCAAAAATCTCATCCTTGGACACGGGGTATTAGAGTTTGAAAGTATAATTGGTAGGTGGATGTATATTTGTGTAGATAAAATGTTTGTATGTAATTGTAACTTTTAAAATGAAATTGTTGTCACTTTTAAAATGAAATGTGGTGACAAAAGAACGCATGACTGCAAGTGCAATACATCAACAAATATTGGCAGTCTAAACTACCATACGTTTTCAAGCCGGCAGTTATTGTTTATTTCTTTCTATTATTTATTAAAGTGTCTCTGTAAAATTATTTTCCGATAAATGACTTCGTATATATTTTTTTATTCATGTCTTAATTTTATGAACATAATTTAAATTATAAGCTGTGTAAAATTTATATAAAAAATATATAAATGATTTGAATGTTGTTATTTTATTTGTGGACTTTCTTTCCTAAATTATCCAGAATAATTTTTTTGCATATTTTGTATGCTTTTTATTTATTTTTATTAAGGTAATTAAATTTTAACATAACCAATCGAATGATTAATTTGAAATGTTACATTTGAAAGAATATTGATGCGACAAGTATTCTGTGTTCTCATCTCTTATTATTTTTTTAAAAATAAATATTTTGAAAAAAAAAATTTTCATTTGACAATATTTAGTTAGCATATTATTGGCTAAGATAATTATGATAATTCGTAAGTGTACATTGACTCTAAACATTTTTACTGCTGATAAAAATCTACACAAGTTCTCGAATAAATTTGTAATGTAAGTAAATGAATAGCAGTAAAACACTAGACGTGATTTTTTTTGCAGAATGCAGCTAGCTCGTGGAGCATTAAATTATTTTTCAACTTCAAACATCTTAACTCAACTTACCCAGTCGACTATTTTATTAGACAAAATGATTGGCAAAACTATACTATATATCTAGTATTAGAAGTTGCATATTATTTATAATTAAAATTTAAAAAGCTGGCATTTGAGGTATTTACGTTAACCTTTATTACTAAATTTATTTATTTTTACCTTACCTACAGAATTAATTCCTATAAATGCAGATTATATTATTTATAAAACATTAATTACCTCGCAGGACTATATTCCTTCCTTGATTATGAGTCAAAAATGTTCAAGCAACCATGACTGACTTTCTGACTTATTTTTTGTAAGACTTATATTGAATATGAAAAATTCATTCTCTTTAATATAAGTCAATTAACAGTTTTATTTTTCTTGGTTGAATCAAATTATATAATATAAGATATTGATATATTATATAATATAATTATTATGGACAGACAGACAACGAAATTGTTATCATTGGGAAAACATATCCGTCCATGACTGCCTTTATAAAACAGTACAATCAATCATAAATCAATCAAACAAATCTTTGTGTACGATGTTCTAAGTCATTTTTTAGATCCCTTACATATTTCTGACGTAAAATCCAATTGGGTTGCTTGTTAACATTGTAACTCAATATTTCACATTACGTAAAAAAAATATTATCTCATTAATATACTTCCCTTCTGAATGGGAGAACAAATAAATGTCAGCCGAAAATAAATTGGCCAACGTCAGCATCAATTCATCGAAAAAGTTTCCTCTAAAATTGATTTTATTACGGCATGACTTAAATTATATGATTTTGAAATTGGAATCCGCCGCCGTAAACTATAAATATATTATGTATCTATATTTCCCCTGCCGGCAGTTGATGGTAATATTTTACAGATACAAATGGTTCGTGTCTTTGTTGAGTTCTATATGTATTGTATTTTTGATCATGCGGTGGTAGCAACATAGCTATCGTTGCCGCCTTCGGGTTTGTTGGCCCGGGGTTCAAGCCCCATCTCCGGCTGTTTACTTTCTTTTTTGAGCCGTGAATTCAAATAAAATTACGGGCGCTACACAAAGTTACCCGGGCAGACAGACAACAAAATTATTATAATTGGGAATACGAATTAACCCTCCGCATAATTTCAGGATTATACATGAAGGTGAAATATTAGTATGAAAAAAATTCATAAATAAGGCGGTCATTTTGTGGTATTAAAATATATGTACTTAATTCAAAACATACAAATTTTATTTGAAATTATACTTTGGAAAGTATTAAAGAATACCTGCGTTCTTCATTCGCATCTACTTAAATAGTTTGGGGTGGATATGAATATCGGTTAACACAACCACGGGTATGTTCATAATAGTTCCCTTTTCCACTTGGCAAAGTTCAAAGTTCTCGATCAGGGCTCCACTCTTCCCGCTGGTGTTATCCTTAGAGTTGCTGCGTGTACCCTTGCTTGCAAAGAATCAGGTCCTAGGCAGATATATCCTCCTGATTGTTTATTAGTGCAACCATGAGCTTCTCTGCTTGGTTCGAGGCAGAATTTTGCGGGTCACTTTACTCTCATCACTACAGGCTCCTCTGTGGTTACCCAGGCAGTCCTCTGCGAGTTATTTTATTAATTTACCAGTTAGCGAAGGCCAAAGATGTGGATTTATTTGCCTGGAGATTAAATCGGAATAAAGTGAAACATATCAGAACATTATTTATCAGGGTATTTAAATATTGTGTTATATGTGCAAATAAAAGTGTTAACATCTCTGAGCATAATTTGTCCCAAATTCCCTAATAATAATGGGATTGGGAAATGGAAAAAAAATGGGATTGACAGGACGGAGGTTCGAAGGCTGTATGATATCGGCTGAAGTATCTGTGCTAGGGAAAGAAACATTTTGATTTTTCAACATAGGCATAAGGTCTCCTTTCAGCCAGATACGTCATCATCGAGGATCCCCTCATCTACCATTTTTCTCCATCAGCGATGCGATCTATGTGTGAACAGGCCAATTCTAGAGGCACTCTATAAACTCAGATTCTCCCAGATTCTTAATTAAACCGCTGTTTTCTCATCAATTCAATGTCGAATCGGCACAGTCTCATACACCACATGCTGCCCCAGTACGCCTGTGGGCAGGTGCGACACACACCGGGACATATCCTTTGGGTAAGAGAGGAAATGCTTGGGGGTTGAAAGGAGTGCGGCATCAATGAACAATGACCTCATTAAGGATGGTACTAACCTTGGACTCTTCCGGATGTTTGCTTGACGTGGGTTTTGCGCTGGGGGCTGTTCCGTGGATGAGACTGGACTTGTGGACTGAACTGTCCCGTTTTCTGTTTTCCCTTCCCTTTCCCTATAGGGAGAGTATTCTGATATCCTTTCTACCCGTCCCTCACTGTCCCTCCTTCCCACTCAATCCACCTTGACATCTATTCTGTTTAAATGCTATGCTTTGTATTTTTTGATATTATTTTCTGTATTTTTTATAAATAAATAAAGAAATTGTGTTGAGTTCTGGAGGACGAACAGTGCACGATCCCTTTACACGATTCGCACAGGAAGGGCCATTAGTGAAAAAAATTGTCAACCTGCGACCTATGGTAGGGCCGATATGGGAGCTTTCGCTCATAAACTGTCCTGGAAATGCGGTGGATGTCATTATTATCCTTCCTTTCTTCAAACAGTTAGCGAAGATATGCCTCAAATAATATTGAAATACCTTTACAAATTTTTCATAAATTTGTAAAGGTATTTACAAATACTTTTACAAATTTTAATAAATACCTTTACAAATTTTTCATAAATTTATTAAGGTATTTCTTGTATAGTTGTATACTGATAATCGGTTTAAACACTTAATTCAATTACTAAAAAAAATTGCTTTATGAATTTTCATTGGCCCATAACTACCAGTGATCCCTAAAATATATATTTTTTTATCTATGATCCACCTGTTTTGACATTTAATAATTTGAGGTTATTGTTGAAAGTTTTTGTTTTAGATGCATAGCTACTTAATATAATGTTTTATTAATAAATGTTGACGAGAAATGTAAATTTATGTCATTCGCTTTGTAAACTATATAATTTTCTTTCCATATATTACATTACTTCTTTTATTTTTAAACTATTTATTTCAGAATATGGCCACTGTGCAGACTACCTTACCTTTCCGGGTGCGAAAGAAGACGTCCTTAAATTTTTACTCTAAATCAGAAGATGCTGAAAAAAAGCAGGTGGATAATGTGCTTAAGAAAGAGTATATTGTTCCCGTGTATACCCCTAAAGTGAAGAAGCTTGTAGAATTGAACAGTGATGATGAAAATATTGATATCAGCAATTTGAAGCAAAACAGATTAAAGAAACGATCATACGTTAAAACAAAGGAAACTACTGAAAACACAGAAACAAGCGAATCAGGCAAGTTATTTATTTAAAGTTATTTTGTGGTCAACATGCAATCTTAAACATTTTTTATTTACTATTTCTTCAGGCAAACGGGCTTGGATAGTTGAGTTTAGAATAAAATTTTAATTTTTATGAAGAGTATTTAGCAAAGTTATAGTCTGGAGTTCATTAATATAAATGTTGTTTGTTGCATTCCGCATGCCATTTTTGTAATTTTCTCGCTCAGTGTATGACCTTGTGTGTGTTTTCCTTAATATTTACATAATCTTCAAATCTGTTTTTTTCTTTAATATATGCACAATCTTTGAAATCTTTTTTTCCCCTTAATATATGAACAATCTACAAAATTTAAATATATTTTTAGTGTTCTTTCGATGTTGTGCAATGGTTTTATTCAAATTTAAATTGTCAATGGTGAAGGAGATATTATACTGTATTCCAGCTTACGCTACATCGTGCTTTATGCAATCTGTATGCCATTTTTGCAATAATCACTTATTGCCACAAACCTTTGTGTGTTTTTTCTTTATATTTGCATTATCTTCGAACTCATGTTCCATCTCGGATGTAATGTCATTTTGTCTTTTGAAAACAAAATTATGAATCTATTCAAAAATTTAATTTTGACTTTGAAGATTTACGGAAGAGGTCTCCAGGAGTAGACCCCAATGGTACAAGAGGAGACCACAATTTTGTGCATATATTAAAAAAATAAACTTAGACCTAATATGTTTGCTGTGGACATATTAAGTGCATCTAGTCTTTACAATGTTGAGATCTCACGGCATTTGTGTTTCTCAGGAATATATATTTTATTACATTATGGTCCTACTAATAGATTATTATATTTTGCAGACTGTTCACCAACAAAGATTTCTCGAATGATTAGACAATCTGAAGCCAAGAATGCTTATTGTGCGCTCAATAGCCCTATGAAGCGGCTGTCGGCAAAAATTAAGGATCACCAGAAATCAGACACCGAAGGTGATTCAGATGCGATTGGGAAGAATAATCACCATAATGCAAGGTTATAATTTTTTTACTAATTTATACATAACCTCAAAACTACTTTTATTTACAAAATGAAAAATAATTTACCACCTCTATTATGCTATAATACGGTAGGGAATCTAGGTCTCATAGGTCAATCAATCACTGCAAAAGTTGTGGTACTTGCTTTGGAAATGAGAATGTATATATTTTTAATCTTCTGTTTATTGATATGGGGGTATTTTTTAAAAAAAGAGGAGTGAATGTAAAGTTAATCTTAGCAGAATGAGCATGTGGAATGGATGAGGGAGGACAGGTTGGTAAGAAAGATATATATAATGCGAGCGTTGATAGCAACAGAAATAGATAATGTGACTTGAAATGACCAGGTAAAATAAAGACAAGACCTGAAATGACTAGGTAAAATAAAGACAAGATCTGAAATGACTAGGTAAAATACTATGATGGTCCAGTTGTAATCCTCAACAGTCATTGAGTATGTGCAAATGTGGATGAGGTTAGAGTTGTTTCGGGATAAGAGTGTGATGCTCTATACTTTCAGCCTATCTCTAAACGGCGTCATTTTAATTTAGTAATTAATATATACTTATTTGAATTGAGGATTATACCTTTTAGCCTTCCTACAATTATTATGTTCTAACACTGCTTATTGAGTATATAAATATTATGTAATAGCAATCAAGTCACAATTGCTATTTTCAAAAAGGATGGTTCACATCTTCATATTTCAATGTATTTGCACGGTCCACGGACCACCAAAATACATAGACATGATTTAATATATGTTTCCTGGTCCGCGTTTTGGTTCCACTACGTTTGATTTGTTAAAAAAATACCACAAACTTGTAAATTTTGGAATGAAAAAAAAATACCCTTAAAAATTAGTAAATTAGTCGCGCTTTATTACAGAATGACGCTTTTACTCGAAGAGACTTGGTTTGGAACAGAATTTAAAAAAAAAAAATTTCTTTTATAAAAAATATGTTTTGTTTAGTAGGGGATTTATTTATTTATGCAAGAATAAATACTTTAACTGGATTATAAATGTGTATTAAATATATCCGAGGAGGGACATACTTCCACTGCACCTCAGTCCCCTGGCCTAAAGAAGGGGTTGAATTCAACTCTGTTTAATTTTATGCCCTGTGGTATTGTCAGATATTTACTCTAACTTTTACATGAGTAGCTTGTTGGTCCTGTGGTTAGGACTCTCGCCTCATGATGCAGAGGCCGCGGGTTTGAAACTCACTCCAGACCAGCAAATTAATCCTATTATCATAACAGAAGCGTTTAGCTTGGTTTGAAAATTGTAAGAATATTGACGTGACACGTATTCCGTTTTTTTATATAACTTTATCATTTTAATGTTTTTTCGAATTTCAGAGTTGCTCTACACACACTGTCTTCTTCTAATTTGCCCGGCCGACAGAATGAACTTGATAGATTAGAACATTTTCTAAGTGATCATCTGACATGCCAGAAATCTGGTACGCTGTACGTTTCTGGTCCCCCTGGGACGGGAAAAACCGCCTGCTTGTCAAACATTCTTGACCGCCCCCAGGTATTCATCAATTTACTATAGATTTTTTTACTTTCTCCTGGTGGCTGTCATATATACATGACACTTGAAAGCCGTGCCCATTGGCGGGCGTAATGCATATATGACACCAACTTTGATGGGGCATTGTGGATAATACAGTTCATTTTTTGCGGCTAGATAGCCGTTTCACAAATATGCGGATCTGTCAAATTACGTTGATAGATCATCCGCCTTCAAGCCGTGCGCGAGATGTCATCTGAGCGCAAATCTAATAAAAATTACACATTCGTTACATATTTATGGTATATATGTTGCTAAAACAGTAAGGTTTTGATAGAAAGAGATGGTCATATATTCTTCGGTCAGTCAAAATATTGACTTATTTTAACATTTGACAAATGATCTTATATTATTTGAGTAGACTTATTATTTTCCGTAAATAATTTAAGATCATACTAATAATTCTGTAATCCTTTTTAAATCAATGATTATCATAATATGAAAATAACAAAACCTACGCCCGTACTACGTATGTCAAAATGTATTTTTTTAACTTTCGACAAATTCCCGTATTTTATTTACGTCCAATTATTACTAACTGTATAGAATTTAAAAAACATATTAATAATTCTGAAATACTTTTCAAATCATAATGTATACCGTAATATTAAACAAGAAATAAATACATGGTAGACGTGAACGTGCGTTCGTACGGCGCGTACAGTGTGTAGTGTGTATTTTGACTCATCTAAATGAGATTCTGGAATTGTTGTTGAATCTGGTCTATAGCGAAACTGACATTATGACGCATGTTCAAAGTGTAGAAAGGATGAAATCGTTCGAAAATTCATATATTAGGTCCTTACATATGAAATTGACGTTTTGCCGTACTGGCAAATTTGATCTCAAATATCTTCTCTTTGGTTAGGAATTCCAAATCCAAATTTGTACAGCTATTTACTCATGTATTTGTGTTTTGAAAATTATAATTCATTTATTTTTTCCTCAATTGTTTTTTTCTTTGCGTCACTCAGTTTACAAAATGAAAAACTTGAAATATCGCGTTATTTACGAGTACGAGTTCCACCGTGGCACCAGTGCTGCAGAAACGGCTCGAAGGATTAATGATGTGTATGGCGACGGTGCCGCAAAAGAAAACACAGTGCGTTTTTGGTTCCAACGTTTTCGTTCTGGAAATTTCGACCTGCAGAACAAGCCCCGTGGACGGCCGGAGACCAAAGTTGATAATGAAGAATTGAAGGCTATTGTGGAAGCGGATCCATCGCAAACCACATCCGAGTTAGCTGCAGGCTGCGGTGTTAGTGATAAAACTGTTTTAATCCACTTGAAGCAAATTGGTAAGGTGAAAAAGCTTGAAAGGTGGGTACCTCACGAATTGAGTGAAGCAAATCAACAAACGCGCGTTGACTGCTGCGTTGCATTACTCAACCGGCACAATAATGAAGGGATTTTAAATCGAATCATTACCTGTGATGAAAAGTGGATCCTGTACGATAATCGGAAGCGCTCATCGCAATGGCTGAACCCTGCCGAACCAGCCAAACCATGCCCCGAGCGAAAATTGACTCCAAAAAAGTTACTTGTGAGCGTTTGGTGGACTAGTGCTGGTGTCGTTCACTACAGCTTTCTTAAATCTGGCCAGACGATTACGGCAGATGTCTATTGTTAGCAACTGCAAACCATGATGGAAAAGCTAGCTGCTAAACAACCGAGGTTGGTTAATCGCTCTAGGCCACTGCTGCTTCATGATAACGCTAGACACACTGCACAACAGACGGCTACCAAATTAGAGGAGCTTCAATTGGAATGTCTAAGACATCCACCGTACTCTCCGGACTTTGCCCCAACAGATTACCATTTTTTTCGAAATTTGGATAACTTTTTGCAAAGGAAAACATTCAACTCCGATGGGGCAGTCCAAACCACCTTCGAAGATTTTATTGATTCCCGTCCGAATGGTTTTTTTAGTAAAGGGATCGATGAACTATCTATGAGATGGCAAAAATGCATAGATAGCAATGGTACATACTTTGATTAAATATATTATAATAAAAAAAATCGGCTTTATGTTCCTCCCATACTAAACGCCAATTTCATATGTAAGGACCTAATATATTAATTGATATTAAGATATTATATGATTGAAAGAAGGTAATTTGGTGATAAAATTACATATTTTATTTTCTTGAAAAATGCTACTTGACTTATACGTAAACGTATGTTTTGAAAAATATTTACCTTAGAGAATTTTACGATGAATGTGAATTATATGATAATAATTGTGTAAAGCTTATTTAAAAGTCATGACTGTATATAGTATCCATGTAATATAAAAAAATCAATTGAATAAACACATATTACCATTACTATGAAAGAAATTATTTTTTGTTCCTGGTTTTATATTTTTACCGACCCCGGTTAATGATGAAACTTAGAAGGGGTATGGCGACATCATGTTACATTTTTGACGTTTTTATTGTGATGTATTGATGATAAACTTTCACCGCGATTCATGAGCTAAAGTGATATACCCGTGGTTAAAGTATTTACTTAAAAATACAATGATAAAATAATAACTTTGCATATATATACACAGGTGCAGAAGCTATGGAAAAACTTATTTTCGTTGAAAATGGTTATTTCTCAGACAGCGTTTGAGATTTTTAAAAGTATTTTTAAAACAAATTAGATGAATCAATTAAAATTGTTCACACAAAAATTTTTATTTACTGTAAGATGTGCAGAGTACTGTAAAGTTCTCTTTATGTGTAATTATTTCCGTTTCTACAATATCGTGATAGTAATATCGTAGTAAAAATATATTGCATCTGAAAGTAAATACGAATTGTTTCGGAAATAGATTGTTTTAAAAGGTACATTACAGTAGTCTAGAGGGCAGTGCGTATGACACTGGCATATTGAGGTCATAATATATCTCACTAATTTTCTCAGGACTGGGTGTTTTTGTGATGTATTTTGCTATTGAGCCTCGTAGCCTTAAAAATAAAAATAAATGTGGAATGTAAAATGTTTATTTTTTGTTAAATGTGTAAATAATCTCAGAAGAAAGTAACAATTTTCAATACCTCTGTTTTTGTTTTGGTTAAATCTCAGCTGCAAAATTGTTTAAAGTTCAATTTTATTGTATTTGTTTTGTACTACCTCCAGTTTACATTGTAATAGTAAAAGTAGTCCTACTTTAAAATAACAATTATTTTCATGATTATAACATTAAAATGGGCATTTGGTAGTTTTGACTTATTGAGAAACCAAAGATGACATTGGAAACAATAATCAGTTAGATTTTATGTGTGGAAAAGCGTGACATATTTTTTTTGAAGATACATTTAAGGATGTGGACTGGAACTTAATTAACCTAGCTGAAATATTTACAAGTAAGATTTTTGAGTAAAGTTTTATTGAAATCTGAAAAAAATAAGAATGCTATCTACAAAATTCCACATATAAATTTTTTGGAGGGATGTCGTTTTTATTGTATCCTATCTTGTTTTAAGCAGAAAAATTGCATAATAAGACCCTCTGCAATATGTAGTATTTCTGACCTATTCCTTATTCCTGAATATCTGCAATAGGAAGTATTTCTATCAAAATTTATCTGAAAGTAAAATGAATAGAGTATTACATCTAAAATGAGTACAAATAAATATTGAAGTCAGTAGTGGCGCTGAATGAGAAGTACTCAGATGGGCAGTAAGACGTAAAATCGTTGCATTTCTGAGCACAGCGAACCGTGAATTCAGAGTGTGAAAATACCTCGACGAGCATAAATATTCTCCTCGCCTTAGGAGGACAAATACGAGAGCTCTCATGTACAAAAATTTACGAGTATCTTTAATGTATATTTTATGTTGGCAAAAAGGCAACTTTAAAGATATATATATTTGCAAAAAGGCGAGCGGCAGACTTCGGCGGGCTCCTCGGAAACTTGGCATCGCCGCCGAAAGTGGTACAAATGTATGCATTCTGGCGTACACACCAGCACTATCGTTTCAAATGACATGTTCGTATGAACACGTTCACATTGTGGTACTTGGCGAAATGCCGCAATGCTTTTTTATTGATTTTTCCGCAACCTCTGCAAAGTGATGAAATTTAACGAGAAATCTAACGACCGCTCAGTATGAAAAACAGACTCTCTTTATTAAATCATCTTGAATATTTCAATGGCTTAGCAAAGCAAACCATTAGCCATAGATTGTTAACTTTTTTCTAGAGAGGAAAACAAAATATTTATTAAATCGAGAGTTGTTTTTTGACTTACTAAATGTAATAAGTAAACAATATCGTTACAGTATCAAAATATAAGACAACATAGATGGGACGTACGTATTTATGTGCGCATACAGTTTATATGAGAAATGTCAAATATAAAAAATCAAATTTGGGGTATAGAATTAAAGGCAGCAATATCCATAAAAAATTTAAAAAACGTTTAGAATGCTGTCACCAAGGATTAATAATTAAAAATGTACTGAATTCTTGATTTTATATATATGACAGCATCAATTTTTTTTGGATATTGCTACCTTTACTTTTATGCCACTAATATGTGGTATACGTTCTAATAACCGTTATCTTAATTAATAAAATTTGCTTTGGAACCGAAGCTGAGCCGTGAAAAGTAGGTATACGCAGGAAGTATTTTTTAAGTACGTTTACCAGGGACAGAAAGGATGCGAATTATATCGAAACGAGAGTATTTGCAGGAAATGTGGATGGTGCTAAGGAGAAGATCTGGCATGATCAGAAGAACCAAGAATTGGAGAAAGGCTCTGTTAAAAGTTTTAATAACTGAAGAACATGCATGATAAGATGTACGAAGACTTCACTACCTCAGCTGTTAAATGACATCATAATACCTACGTACAAAAAGTACATCGACCTGTAAATACAAAAGAATCACACTGTTGGCATGGTCGCCCGGTGAAATGGATATTGCCTTTTCAACCACCGCCAGAGTTCATTTAGTGCTTAGAACAGCGATGAAATAGCTATAGAAGTGGTAGACAGACGCAAGTCCATAACGCTCCATCATTATGATCATTATGATACATGCGACAAATGAGCAAACTGACATCTGTTTCATAGTAAGAAGAGAAGAAAATATTAAACGCAAATATCTTTGCCCTTTCTGGTACCGGAATATGTATTTACTAGCTAAATTGCTTAAAAAAATACCTTGGCGTTTTTTGTTTTTTTACATTTAAGTTAAGTTATTTTTATAAAAAATATATATTTACCTCAAGTATTATTAAATATATTCAATATAAAAATGTTTACTTTTTTATTGGTCTATTTACTTTGGAAGAGGCTCAGCAATTAAGAAAACATTTAAGAAACGTGAAACGAGATTTTGCATGGACATCTATCTATTCGTGATAGACATTACGATATATTTTCTAAATAACTCAAACATTTTAAGATTAATTCATTATTTTTTTTTTACAATGTTCAATGCGAGCTTTAAATGTCAAATCAATTACTAACTTTGTTAATTAAAGCACTCAAGTTTATATCTATTACAATCAGTTTCAACAATAATCTTTTTCTTTTTCAGGGAAAAAAGTTAAGTAATATAGTCAAACCTGATATTATGGTTACACTGAAGATCGTTTGACTATGCTGTGCCAGATACTCCCAAAGAATATCTCCTCCAAAGTAAAAAATTTGGCACAGTATCACCAATAAATATCGAGGGACTGAGAAAACCTGGACGAAGACGGATCTATACCCCAATACTGAAATGTAGAGAACGATGATTGGCGGGTAACTGTATGTGTAGGTGTTTTGGGAGAAAATTTTCGCCCGTCCAAAGGAATCTTCTTGTGTCGGCACGTGACGTGTATTGTGTGAGTGACGGGTGGTATGTGTGAGATGATTAAGCATAGGCAGGATAAGTGAACGGATATAGGGCGTTAATTATACTTATGATTAACTGTGGTATTTTATTGGCAACCATTTACAGATGTGGCGTTGAGTACAGGAATATTATTTGCGAGTGTTACGGCGGTATACATATATATTTGATTTTTTATGTTATATTTATTTTAATTACCTAATAAAGAGCGTTTGGTAAGAGCGGGATAGTAAATGGAGTTTTGTTGGGCTTCTCCTTGCCGGGTCGCCCTTTACACGACTTGGTACGGAGATGACCTTTAGAGGAAAATGTTAACCTGGCAATGTAAGTGTAGGACCGATATGGGAACTTTCGCTCATAAAACGGTCCTGGGAATGCGGTGGGTCTGGATGTATCTATCGGCAACCGGGACCTGGTTAGCCCCATCAAACCCCTGATTGGTGGATATCGCTAGATGCGTGCGGCTAGAGTCGCACCGGCTCTGGACCACCACAGATGTTAAAAAACTTGGTGCACAAGTTATTTGTCTAGAAAACATACTGCGATGACAGAGGGCAGTGGCAAAAACAACTGCCTAAGAAGATCGAGATCCTTAATGGATTGAAACTTCGTGTTAATGATAATTATGAACATGTTCCATTAAATGATTTGCAACAAAGTTAATAATTGATTTATCAAAATAAATTTAAATAGTTTCATCAATTCTTGCTTATCTTTTGACAGTGGCGTTCATTTCATTATCATTTTGCCATTAATAATACTTCTTATTAAAGTGTCTCGAGTAATAGAAACGGTCGATGCACATATTACAGTAAAGCATGCAAATGATGAAGCAATAAAACTGTTTATTGCTTATTTGTTGGTAGCAATATGGCTAAGTGTACATTGCGTGGATATTGCTGGGGAGCGAGCACTCTGTGATTCACAATCCTTTGTTATGGCAAATTAGAATAAGAACTAGAGAAGGCTTATACCACGAAATAAGGGTGCAAGATTTATTCGTCTACACCCCTTCACTACAACGTTGGCTGAATAAACAGTATCTGCATATCTTTGAAACGAACAGCAATTCGAAATACCTCTTTCATTATAAAAATTGTTTCTTGCGCAAACGTGGTGCTGGTTATAAAAACATTACATATGTATAATAATGTAAATTAAATTTATAAAGAAATCGCATTTTATTTGTGAGTATGTCATGTTTTAAAGAAAGTTTCTCAATAATTAAAAAATATTGGATAAATAACTTAAAAAATATCGGAACAATATCGTCCGAAATTAATTTATTAATTAAAATTTTAAATGATTCAATTAAAGTTTGTATGAATCCTATTTAAAGCAACTTGTCGTATTTTATAAATCACCGAAGATTAAAAAAAAGTAACCCATAAAAACCAAGTTTTTACAATACTCCCTTTCTCATTTTCTGGTTTCGCGTCTACCATATGCGTTGAAATATCCATACAACTTGTATGAAAAAAGCATTAAAAATTTGAAATATCCTAAATTATACAATAATTATAAATTTTTTTTAACAAAAATTTGATAGATCTTCTTGATCGTCGCCACGAGTCTGCTTGCAAAGTTTCAGCTCGATTGGATCACGGGAAAAGGGTTAAAAATCGATTCAAAGTTTTTTCGACGGCAAGCCGGCAAGCAAGCAAGCAGACGCCACGAGTTAATATAAAGGGAGAAAATATTACAAAATATTGGAATGATTTTCGTTTTGAATAAAGTTTTTTGAAAAAAAGGCTTCATATCCCGTGGGCTATATTTTTTCAATTGGCATATTTATACCATGTATGGTGTGCACGCACATAATTGTTATAACTAGTGTATTTTTTAAAATAAATAGTTGCTACCTTTCCCAGAACGGCTATACCTACGTGATTTGTACCTAGATAGCTATATACCTAGTGACGCAGGTAATGACAGATAAGCTTGCAGATATTGGTTAGTTCGAAATACTTTAATATATTTATAAAGTTGCAAAGTTGGTCTTAATATGAATACAAAAAAATAAAAATTTTGAGTCCAGTTTGATAGATGAATACATATATCTAGGACACAAGATAATGGACAAAGAAAACCAAACAGCAGAATTGCCAAGACATATAGGAATGAGCTGGGCTACTTTTGGCAAACTAAAACATATTTTCTACAACAGAGCCAATTAGCTTAAAAAGAAAAGCATTTGAACCGTGCATACTACCAGTGATGAAGTATGGAGTAGAGATTTATTACAATTATCGCTTATTTGTTCAATTCTTCGAATTTGTCAAAAGACCTAATTTATCATTTAACATTGTTATTTGATGACATATTTAAACAGAACTCTTTTTAATTCAATAAAACAATATTTAAACAGATAGATGACTTAGCGATGGGGAGTAGCACAAACCTTTTAATTGCAGATATTTTCGTTAATAATTTAGAACAAAATTTTTTAATAGTGGTGCACTTTTAATACAAAATGTATTGTGTTGGAAAATATATATTGACGACATATATTGCTATAGTTAGGGACAGAAAGACAATTGAATATATTTATTAATTTTCTCAATAAATTAAATAAAAACATTCAGTTCACATTAAAAGTAGGTAAGGATAAGAGTTTAAATTTCTTACATTTAAATTTAACTTTGGCAAAAAATAAAATAGAATTCAACATTTTTAGAAAAGACGCGTGCACAGATGTCATCATACACAATTCATCGAATCATCCCTTTTCCCAAAAACTCGCGGCGTTTCACTCCATGATACATCGATTAATTACAATTCCTTTTTCTGATCTTAATTATACATCTGAATTAAATCTTATTAAACAAATAGCATATAATAATGGTTATTCTACTTAATTAATAGATAATTTATTACATAAAAAAATAAAACCAAAATTTTTTAAACAATATATCTATCCTAAGTCAACAGATAGAAATCAACAATGGCGTAGAATTTTATTTGTCGATAACAATTTGTCAAAAATAATAACTTAAAATATTCCTAATTCAATTCAGCCGGCCTTTTTTATACGAGTAACAAATTGAAAAATAACTCACTAAATAACAAAGATAATGATGATCCTATCATGAAATCAGGAGTAGGTATATAAACTTAATTGCATGATTGTGATCATTTTTATATTGGTAAAACAAAAAGGAACTAGGGTTAAAAAACACTATCAAAGCAATGCTGAGTCGGATTTTGCAAAACATTTAATAGAATATGACCATACATTAATATTAATACAGGTTTAATTTTTTTACATATTAGTTATAAGTTAATAAGTTATAAATTAATAAGTTAATAAATAATCTAGAAATACTTGAAATTAGGAAAAGCGTTAATATTAATTCATATATAATAAATAACCAGACAAAATTTGTGCATAACCCACTCTTGAATATTTTTCCACTTAAGATTCCATCCCTTCAGATGACATCCCATTATTAACACCTCTGACCCATCCTCCTCCCTTCACCATCCTCTTCACTGTAACACACTTGCATGGTTTATCTTTTTCAATTTTAGTACACAAACAATCCTGAAGGAGAGAACATTATTCTCGAAACATGTAGATTGTATATCTAATAAAGTGGTGAAAACAAAGTGATTTGTGTTTTATTTTAAATAAATTTATTGTATTATTTCACGGGATTTTATTGATTTAATAACTATGTTTAACGATTTATATTTTCCATTTTCAATCAACATGTAATAAATAATTTTTAAATTAAAATCTAAATTTTAAAAAGTCTAAAGTGTTTTCTTCTGCGCGGGCGTGTAAAATTTCGTAATAATAAATATATAATGAATTTAAAAATTAATAAATTGCAGCAATTGGTACACTTTTGAGTTTGATTGACGAGACTCGCATCCAAGTGTAGTCGCTCTCTCGTGTTTGCAATATTAAACCCCTTATTTTCAGCGTTTCCGCCTCGGCGGTGGGTTTCTAAAGTTTTATCAAGTTTGGGCTCCAGAGCGGACGAGGAGCGAAAGAGATGAAAGCGTTTCTGAGCATTATCTTGGCAGTGCTACTACTTCGTCTTCAAGCATTGAGCACGCCAGGGAGCATCGCAACATCTTATCAAAACCCTCGCATTCTTCGCTCCGTTTCAATGAACAGTCCTGGCTAATAGACGACCTCTTTCATGAAAGTGGCACGATACTATTGCTCCTTGTTTAGCCGGTTCTCCGGTGCAGCTGAGCCTCCCTTATCTCTGTGGGAAAGCGTGGATGCAGGAAGAAGGAACCGCAGCGGTTTGTTTGAAAATTTTTGGTCCATAATCAACCCCTAAACTTAATCTCGCTAGCACTTTATGATAATTTGCGGCAAAGTTTATGAATCTGCCGTTAATAAAATGGTGAATGGATAACATGATTAGCTGTTTTTATTCAGCGTCAAAAAAACACAAAAAAATCTATTAAAATAAACTAGATTAATTAATAACATAGAAATACACAACAAATATGGGGTACAACCGATATGTAAATAAATTTTTCAATCTGAAGATCTGTGATAAACCAATTAGTAAGATTACATTCTTTCATAAATGATACGTTATTTATTCAATTTTCAATAATTTTCATTTTTTTCAATATATATATCTTTGAATTTGATTCTTCTATAATATTGAAAGAATTGACGTTTATTTTTGTAGAGTTTCATAGTGATCGTCGTTTAGCACAGTTTTGCAAAATAAACATTGTAATAACTCTACTTGATTTTATTTACACTACACGAATTTTGAGACATCAGCAGTTTACATCGACAGGTGAAGATATAAATTATCTATAATAAACTATCTGTATATTTTATATTAACTATTTAATATCTTCATAATATGATATAAACAAAGTTTTTATGTTCACTTGTTGAAGAGAATTACTTATTCTCTCGAAACTCGAGTAGGGTAAAAGCATTATAATTACAAGTGTTGATTTTTTAAACTATCCTCAACAGAGTTGATTCTTCTAATTTGTTTTTAATTTCGTATGATTATGTTATATAATTAAATTGCAACTTCTCTATATTTGTGTTTTTATACAGAATTATTACAAAATAATGCTTAAAAATGTTCTCAGGTTTTCACGGTCGTTCGGAATCTTCTGTGTATAGTTTTCTGGGATATTCTGCCGTGTATATGTGACCTCTCTGGCCGATGTTTCGAATCCCATTGCAGGGTCCATCATGGTCTTGTTATCTATAAAATAATAATTATCATTAAAGTAATAGTTTTTAATTGCTTGCATATATAAATGTATTTTTTACATTAAGTACCTAGTAAGTATGTAGTGCTTTTTTATGAGCCTCAAGACATTTTTCTACCTTAAATTTTAAATTTTTGGACACGAGGGCTGAAAAAGATTCACTGTCCCTGATAAACATGATGTCTAAATTCGTACGAAAACATGAATTAAACTATTTTAATGGCATGATAACCGAAAATGGACTACTACTATACATTCAGATTATGTTTGGTTATTTATTTTTAATATTTAATTTAAATAATTATTTCTCTTGATTCATTGAAGAATTTTCAACTTTTTTAAAAATTTCGCGTAAGCAATAAAATTGTATTGAGACATTCATGAATACAAAGAGAAGTAGGGCATATTTATATTGAATCCACGGAATATTCGCGGAATCACTTAATGTGATTTATTCAAAGGAAATTTCGATATCTTTAATAAGAAAACCGCAAGGTCGAGTAGAGGTGGAGATGGAAATTCTGCGGTTTGAGGTTAAGCCACCTCAGTCCCTTGGAAATCTTTTTCCAATATTTTTACCTTTTATTTTTTTGTTTATGTTTTCAACCAGATTTTTCGCATTAGCAAAAAATAGTCATTGGTACATTTTAGTTTAAGAAAAATACAAGAATTTGGCACCTAATGATTAACGGCATGAAGTACTTACCATTAACCAAAAAAATATAAATTTGATAACTAAAATTAGTTTCATACATTTTTTCTATGGATAAACTTAAGGATAATTTTCCCCTTAAAGTGTAACGAAATTAACAGAAACAATAAGAGTTTCAGAACTAGTCAGAAACCAGCATAAATAGCAGCGGCTATCACAGATTGTTTGCTGCTAAGCCCTGTGGATGGCTAAACTAGCCTCTGCGCGGGCGATAGTGGCTGTTGCGTGGCCATTAGTATTTACGATTGGATCTTGCATATTGCCTGCTGTTTTACATATGATTTCGTTATGTTTAGAAACTGGAAACGCAAATGTTACGCTCTGAATGCATCGTTAAAGCAACAATTATGCGCGTAGGGTCATAGATACGTCGCCCGGTATGCTTTTTACCCCCTCATATCAAGGATTTATTCTTTCAGCATAAACTCTGTCAAGTATTTCTTCTAACACACTCCTCTTAAGCAATGTCGTCAAGCATTTTCCAAATAGTATCCCTAAGATGCGGCATTCTACGCTGTTAAAACATTTATAACTCAAAGGTTTGCACGTGTATCTTGATCTAGAAATTAATGTTCAGAACTGTTGATTTAATTTCAGCCATTTGCAAATAATGTAAATCCATAATAATAAAATCAAATCTTTATGTTTTCGAGTTTGAAACATCTACAACCACACATCTCAACCTAGAAATTAAAAGTCAAAAATATACTTCCTCGCAGAAAAATTAAAACCATGTGAAAAATATAAATAACGAATTATTTCTTCTTTAAGTGACTCGAATACTAATGCGTATATAATATTTTTGCACAATATACAACGAGAACAATTTTTCATACGAATTGGATATTTTTGATACTGGCAATGGCAATGTGCACATTGCATGCGTTTTTGAAGCAATTATAATAAAAGTAACTTATTGCTGTTAATTACGTTACCGTAGCAAAATAATAGTTAGTTACTCGTCCTATTAAAAGCCTCTAGGCTAAGTTTAGTATAGAAATATTTAAATATCGAAGCGATGTGCTTTTCTCAACGTTTTGATGGTAAATATGTCAAGTATTTTATTGATATTAAATTGACGATTCCAGAAAAGGTTGGCCCTATTGATTTCCGATTGCCAGATGTTACTTTACAGCTACCCTTGAGCTATATATGTACGTTTTTTTTATTTTTTTATATTAAATAGTTAATCAATTTCATAAAATGTATATTTAGTAATTTAATGGCCGTAAACCATTTACGATAACGCCGATAAGGTTTTAATTTTTTTATTTTTATTTCATCGATAACTACATTTTAACCCCAAATAACTAGGAGGTAAAATTATTTATATCAACAAAAATGAAGCACTTTTAAACTACTAATAAAATCGGAGACAATTTTTTAGAGTTTCATGATGATCTTCGCTAAGGAATAATTTTGTAAAAAAAAATATTTTTTATATTTCTTCAATAATAACTTGGTGGTGACATTATTTATATCAATAAAAATAAAACACTTTTAAACTATAAACATAATATTAATAGAATCAATATTGTAGAGTTTCATAATGATCTTTGCTAAGAAATAATCTTGTAGAATAAACACTTATAAATTTGAGGGTATATGTCTTCACCTGTCGATAAAAGCCACTGATTCTTTCGAAACCCGAGTAGTGTCAATAAACTCAAGTAGTGTTATAACAGTATTTATTCTATAAAATTATCCTTGATGCATATATTTTTTTATATAAAACCATTATTTATTGAATAATCAACATGTTTTGGGACCAATGGAGCTTTCGTCTTGATATGTATACTATCTGATAATGTATACTTGTTATATAATGATAATGTATAATGTCTTGATATGTATACTATCTGATAATGTATACTAAAAATTTAAATTCAAAGAATAGAAATTAAAAAAATAAAAAGTAAATATATGGGAGTCTAATAACTAATAAAGAACTAATGTCAGGACAAATTTGAACGGTGACTCTTTGTAAAAAGGATTTAGTTATTTTTAATATATAATTTGCTTTTAACACCTTTTATAAATTAAATAATTTCTAATTTATCTTACTTTATTTCTATGTTATTTGAATGCTAAATTTCTGAATAAGAATAAGTAAAGTCTGGTTTGTTTCCAAAAATTGATAAGAAATTCAGAATGGTTATTTATATTTAAACATTCCTTAATTCTAATAACAAATTTTCTCCAATGTTTACCTGTATAAAAATACGTATTATTTACACGGATATATTTTTGATACCTAATTTGACTGCGTGGCTTGTTGTAGGTGAGCCCTGGTAAACTGCACGAAACAGATAAACAACCATAAATTACAAAACTGAGACTTTGTCCCTTTTGTGATATCCATGAGCCTAAGCCAGAAAAAACTCATTGACAGATAAGAATCTGATTCAGTTAAACTTTGAGGCAGTTCTGTGAACCGGGTAGCCGCTGTATCTAATTACAAAGAAGGAACAACTACGGAAAAAATACTCATCCTGCAGACTGTGAGAAGATTTATTAGTGTGACTTCCTTACTGACCAGAATTAGAGAACATAATAAGTTCACCGTCCTTACAAGATTAGTTAACTTTTAAAAGAATTAAAAAAAATTCTTGACGCGTTACTCACCAAGGGGCAAACAGTAGTGAGTAAGCTCGCCAGATTTTCTACTGAGATTTGGAAGAAACGGAACCATATAAAGTTTGTTCAGTGTTACCGCGAGATTGCGAAGGAGTAAGACTGAATTGATCCTTTAAATTCTTGCTCTGAACTTGCTAAGATCAAAAATCAGACAACTAAATCGGTCAGTGAACGGATTCACTGAAAACAACGCCTTGGTAGCATCTGAAGATGGAGCAATGCTAGAATGAAAATGTCATATGTAAAAATGCTTGATGTAATAATAATATTAAAGAACACACATTTTAATTGTGAAGCTGTAATTTTAGGACAAAATTCTGTGACTTTTATACAAATTTTTTAATTAATTAAGAAAGACAAAAGGCAAAAAATTAAAGTTACCTTCTTTTTGCTTTTGTTTTTTATGTAGGTCTTTTCAAAAAAATAAAATTTGTTTAATAATATTAATTTCAACTTAATCGCTATCCCATACATTTTTTAATAACGTTGTTTCTTTTGCTACGGTTTCAAGAGAAGAGAAGTTTACTAATACCTAATTTGAACTAATTTTCATCATGGATAAAAAACAATTAAACGAGACTAAATGGATTATGTTTAACAAGAAACCAACTCACATTAAAAAACTTTTAATTCATTGGAATCAAAAAATTTTAGAGACGATTTACTTAATTATAAAAAAATTACTTCATCAAGATTTTTTGGGGTTTTAAGAATTTTGACAATATGGGTACAAGAATTATTGTAAAATTAATTAAAAATATTATAATAACAATAACAAATCCAGTAACTGTGTTCTAAGAACACATTTACTGGATTTTTTATTGTTGTTTGGTCCCCAGAGGGGTGATTACATTTTATTTTATTTATTTCTTTTAAATTTATTTATACATATAAATGAAGGTAGTTGCTTCACTAGACCATGTCTGTTCTGAAGCAACTACCTGTACAGTTTTTTTTTTTTAAGTTTGAACATTAGCAAGATATAATATATATAATACACGTATATACACACATACATACAAATATACACTCATATACATCTACATATATATACATATACATACACACACACATATATATATATAATATTAGAAATAAGATTTATATATTGTCTGTAAGAAATAAAACATAAACAAAGGACTATATATTAAAGAATTATACATTTAGACATTGTATATAGGGAGTAAAATCATTCAAACAGAAGCCAACAAAGCGGTTACCAAATGTAGGCAGACTACAAAATGAAAGCAATGTGTCATACATGACAGCTTTAATTTCATTGCAAAACAATTTTGTGACTATATTAATATGGACTGTATTGACTATATTAATATGGATGACACATTGGTCTCATTTTTCGTCCTACCCACACCAAAGAGCCACCTTGCTATTTTATGTTTGAATTCTTTTAACACCTTAAGACCCTTTACGTCTAATGGCAGGTTATTGTATATTCTTGGAGCACAAAAAAAGAAAAATCTCTGTCCAAACTTTGTGTTCATTCTCGGCACCGTGAAGTTTCCACTTATCTTGCTCCTTGTATCCCTGGCCTCTGAACGTGCCTGTGTGGATAGGATCTTAAAAAAATTAATTAATATGGATCTGGTGTACAGCTGCCGTATGTCCAGCACCTTAAAGGATTTAAATAGCTCTTCAGATTCATATCGAAGCGTCTTCTTATTTATCACCCGAACAACCCACTTCTGGGCCTTCACTACGGAATCCAATAAGGTACGTGCCGCCCCCCCCCCCCAAGCGGAGATTGCGTAGCTGATTATGTTCTGACAAAGTGCATAATACACCATTTTTAAAAGTGTTATATTCATAAAGCCGCGTAAAATTTTAAATACATAAATCAATCCTCTCACCTTGGCACTTATGTACTCAATATGAGAAACCCATCTAAAATTTTCATCAATTATCAGACCCAGATATTTTATCTCGCTTGATTTTTCAATGGTATCACAGTCACATATATGATTTGTTTCCAAGTCACATGTATGTATTTTGATATTTTTCGGGAAGAGTAGGCTATCTGATTTCCTTATCGAGAATACCACAAAGTGAGTTTTTTTTGAGTTGAGTGTTAATAAGTGATTATCTAGAATACCTTTTATTTCTGCAATAACTAGTTCGGCCCTTTTAAGTGTTTCTTCCCATGTGTCACCATTTATAATGATTGCAGTATCATCAGCATAACTAATCTTTGTTGCGTTCTCAGATGTTGTTTTTAAGAACTCGTTAATGTATATAATGAAAAGTATCGGACCTAGTGTGCTTCCTTGAGACACACCATATTTGATAAACATTGGGTCACTACGTGTACCATTTATTTCCACAGTTTGTTTTCGGTTTTCAAGATAATTTCTGAACCAGTTTAGACGGGTGCCAGAGATACCAATTTTGTTGAGTTTGCAAAAAGCAATGAGTGTGATATAGTATCAAAGGCCTTCGATAAGTCTAAGAAGATGCCGAGTACTTTACGTCCCTTATCCATATTTGTGGCAGTGCTTTCGACTAATTTGGAAATGGCATCTTCGGTTCCCATCTTAGTTCTGAAACCGTATTGGTTTTCAGACAAGATGTTATTTTTGTCGAGGTATTCCATTAGCCTCTTTTTTACTGCCTTTTCAAGTATTTTTGCGAATTAGCTAAGCAGAGAGATCGGTCTGTAATTTATAATCTTTGTTTTATCTCCACTCTTGTATATAGGCTTAATAAAGGCTTCTTTTAGATGTGCTGGTACAATTCCAGTTTCTAGGCTGAAGTTAAATATATGTAGCAGAGGTTTCAAGATGTACTCTTTTATTTCTTTTACTGTGAAACTTGATATCATATCGTGTCCATTTGCGCAGTTTGTCCGTAGAGATGAAATTAGAGATGACAACTCGCTTGAAGAAATTCGGTAAAAATTAAAACTTTGTGTGTGTTGAGGATTTGTGTTTTCGAATAGGTGAGTTTTGTTTAAGTTTTTGGATTGGAGTAAGCTTTCTGCTAGTTTGGGGCCTAAGTTAGTATAGTGGCTAATAAATTCGTTAGCAATGAGCTTTGAATTATCTTTGACTGACTGTAATACGTCGTGTACTTCAATATTGGTTATGTCTGAATTGTTCTGTTTCTTTTTATTAGTTGAATCCTTGATAATTTGCCATATTTTTTTAGAATCCGTTTTTGCTTCCTTGATTTTAGTTTTGTAATAAGCATCTTTTGTGATCTTCACTAAATGGTTGCACTTGTTCCTGAACATTTTGTATGCATTTAAAAGATTTATGTCATTTGGATTTTTTTTAACTTTCATGTGCATTTTGTTTCGTTTATGTATACTTTGTATAAGTACATTTACTTCTTGTAGACATGTTCGTTGTTTTTTCTTATTGGAATTTTCCAAAATTAAAAATAAAACTTATATTTATTTGCACACGCACTTCGGTCTTAAAGGGTTAAGAATGTACAAACACTTGTAGATACAAGAGGAACATACAACAATAATAATTCCTTGCTAGTGGTAAAATGTACACACAACCGACTTTCATGCGCGCCCGCGAGTTAATGAATAAGCCAGGTGACGCAGCATGGAGTGAAAGGTGAATCCATTGCAACGCCTGGGGGGCAGCTGCAGAGGTGATGTTCCGGTAATCATCTGCATCGGCCGCCCAAAGCCTCGGGGCGGGGTTGTTCTCTGGACCCTTAAGGGAGCAATCCTCCTCAGATGCGAGGCCAGCAAAATAAAGACCACGACTTGTATGGTATTCAAATTCTCTCTAATAATCAATATCACATCACGCCTGGAGCGAGCTGCGTGTTATCTGACTCCGTAAATACAAGAACATGTGCATCAGGTCGAGCGGTTTTAGAAAAAAGGAACATTGCTAAGCACGTGCGGAAGCGGTGTTTGTGCCAGACTATTGTAGCTTCATTGTTTTAAATGTGATATAGAAATTTTGCCCAGATGTTCATTAATTTGCAGAATGTGAATACCACGCACCGACACCTGCGCTGCGTCACCGCCAGTAGTATAAAAGTATTTAGTTCCACTGTCTTTTCCCTCCTTGTATGACGCGGCCGCTAGCGCTGATGTCGAGGCGTGGTAAATTAAATCTTCACCTCAATTTATTGTAAAGAAAAGGGTTTCAATGTGCAAAATTCCCAAAAACACTTCATAAAAAAATTGTCACCTTCTGTGGCATTATTAATTTCTGTTTAAAATTCATTTGAATAAATTCCCCTTCATCTAAATAATGTTTCGTTGTATTACCCTAGTCATTGAACTGTTGCAACTTAAAATAAGTTAAAGTGAGACACAGCTGAAGTGCAGCGTACACGACACCGGAAGTACCCTGAGTTTAAATTGTGGAAGTAAGGTGAGTCCGATTCTTCTCCGACTGAGCGAAGCTGGTAGCGACGAGGAGTTATGTTGGGAGCAACAGAACTTCACGTCGTAGATTGGCGCAAATAATGAGAGATAAATTATAGAAGTCTCACAGAGATGCAGATGAAGAATATGAGAAAAGTGGATGGAAGTCTCTTATATGAGCTGGCTTAAGTATTCTTTCTTCACAATGCACAATGCTCATACTGGTTGTAAGCCCTGAGCTATCATATAAGCTATCATATAACCATCCATATTATCATATTCTTCGTCTTCGTCTCTGTGAGACTTATATAATTTATCCTTAATTAAAATTAATCCAACACATTTGGTGATAAGATATTTTTGAGTTAGTGGCATCAAATGCTTATAGAAATTGCTAACCGAGATATCAATGTTCCGCTAAAAATGTATGTTTGCTTTGGACTTAGACAATGATGGTGCAATAAGTTTTTTTTAAGTAGAGTTTCGGTCTAGAAAAATTCATCACAATAATAAAATTAAAATTTTTAAACTATGCTAAGTTCTTCTGCTATGAAAACAGACAGACCCACCATTATTCTGGGACTAAGCTTGAACGCTAGACCAATCTAGATCCCTGGATGAGTGCCACAAGACCAACAAGCACACCAGTGCAAATCATTAATAAATATGAAATATTTAGGTTTAGTGGCGAAACTCGATTTATTAGTTGATTCATTAATGTTTAACGCCATCTTAATACGGAGTTGTCTTTATGTGTTTGATAACCTTTGTGTTTCCATCTTATTAAAATTCTATTTTTTTCTGTCTATGAGTCTCTGATCCACCATTCCTTTTTAAAAGTCCCTTTCTCTTCCAAAATAGACTTTGAATAAGTTGATTTATTGCTCTTTCAAACAACGATATGAGAACTCATCAATAAATCGACTTAACAATAAAAATATTAACAAAAGCGTAAAGTATTTTATTTTTGTAAATTTAAAATTAAACTATGAATTTGGTTAATTACTTGGATTAATAATATTGTGTTACATTTAAATTAATTTAATAAATTTTAAAATATTTCACACATGTTGAGGCATTAAAATAATAATAATAAACGTATAACAAGAGATGGTTACTTTAGTAGAATGGGTACTCAGTCCAAGCCACCTAACTATATCTTCTGATGAAAACGAGATAATCTGATAAAAATCATACTATTTTAATTGCACGACTGTGTATTAATTTCAGTTTCTTCATAAGTTTCTCTGGTCAATTTTCGTATATATTTATATATAGTTTTATTGGGAGGGGTTGGTTGTGGTCAACCTCTCGGTAACCGCGGAGTTGTCCGCCAGATGGCGGCATCTGTCCTCCACAGAACTATATTTTTTCTTCTCAACATGGTTGTATGTCTTATTGTATACATATTTACGTTTTATTTTATCTATCTATCTAATTTTAAATTGGAATTATGTATTTACAGAACGCAATATTTTATTTTATTAAATTCAGTACAAAAACAGGCACGAAGTGCTCATGAATTTCATGCAATATGGTATAACACAATCATTGTCATCAAATACTTCTTCAAATGATCAATTGCGAACGCAGAATCAACAGTTTTAGACGAAACTGTTAGAGGCGTCTCTATAAAAAGAGTCTAGGTATATTTAAAAAAAAATTACAGGAGAGAGAAAAAGCATTTGCGAAATAGAATTTTAGATTTTTTATTTTATAATAATCTCTTGCCAATTATGGACATTAATCTTACGG
Source organism: Agrypnia vestita (assembly GCA_016648135.1). Taxonomy (NCBI): domain Eukaryota; kingdom Metazoa; phylum Arthropoda; class Insecta; order Trichoptera; family Phryganeidae; genus Agrypnia; species Agrypnia vestita. The sequence continues at coordinate 40,216 of JADDOH010024526.1, read as the reverse complement.
TTTCTTTGTTTATTTACGTTGTTAAGCAATCCCAGTGACAACGTAGAACTGTCGGTATCTATAATAATGGCACCAGATAATAATGGATTAATATATTCTCTTTTTTCACGTAAGCCAACTTTAGTGGACAAATTTCGGCAAGATTGTGCCGAAATTATGAAAATTATAACAAAACAACGCACCTAGTGCATACTGGCATGTTGAACGATTAAGTTTGATTTGTTCTGATTTTTTATATCCACATTGCAACGAGATCAGAATGTACAAAGGTTAAAAATCACTAAGAAGGGCGCTCTGATTGTTATATGTATAATCGTATTGTTAATTGCAATGAAATGTTTTTTTTTTAATTTCGGTTAACAGTCTGAAAATGTTAATATTATTCTTATTGAAAAATTCATATTTGGAGGTATATTCGATATGTTACCCGACATTCTGATTTATATAATCGACAGATGCGAGGAAGTATCTATACCCTAATTAGTGGATTTTCCAATGAGCTTGTATATTCAACGAATTAAAATAAAACATATTTATGTGAAAATTATAAATGTAAAGGTCGAAGGCAAGACTGGCGATGTTCACCTTATCTCGGTAACACCACCGCGTCAGACATTCGATAAGTCGGTGATTATTCTTTCGTTCTCCTCGGGTTCCTCCAACCCCCTCCCACCCCCTCCCACCACCGTCCAGCCCCATCTTCCCTTTGTTCCTCCCTCCCCGTGCCCCCGCTAGATGTGAAACATTAGCGGGTGCCAGCCTCTCTGATAAGGAATAAAACTTTCCTTAAAGTTTCCACCAAAACGCAAACGCGTCGTTGATAAGAAGAGGGCACAAAAAACGAACTCTCGAGTCGTAAATCGTGTGTTTCATTTTTTTATTATAAATTAAATGAAAATATCATGGAAATTAGAAGATAACACCCCTATCTTGACACCGACTTAATTTTTCATTGTTACTTGTGATATATTGCTTTTAGAATTAATATTGTCATGGATTCACTGCGATCGGATCCAAATACAACACAATTACAAAACCCTTATTAAACTCGATTTCTGTAACTGTAACTGAAACATAATTTCTTAATTTCGCCCTAGAATATTCTACACACAGGTACTCCCTATTCGCTGGTTTTGTATGTTCTCTCGGATCACAGTTCGTCTTGCACTTATTTGTCAAAACAACTGAATACTCGCGTGCGGTAGCACCGCAATTTTTAAGAAATATTATTCGCCGAATCTTCATGTATATTCCCGTGCATTCATCAGCTTCGAACTCTTTTCAAAAAATTCAGAGTGTCAAACGTTCTTTTTTACATTTATTTTTATTTTTATTTTTTACAGAATATTGTGACAATATTGACGAAGTTTTCTTAGTCGTGTATTCGGCTGCCGATCGATCACTTGGGGCCACTTATAGTTCCATGTAGAAATATTAAACATATTTAAAATAGGTTATTTGTTAGTAAATCTATTAAAAATTAAAATTTAGGTGTAAAGAATGAAAGGGGTAAAGAAACAAAACCATCTGTATACAATGGACGAAGTTGCGATAAAAGTTTTATCATAGAAATTGATTTTATAGTCAGAGCGGAGATTTTAAAATTAATGTGCTTTATTGGAAACAAATATTAAAAACTGAAATTGTCGGAATGACAGATCATTCCGTTACAAAATTATTTTTTTTGATTCCCAATTAAACTGTCTTTTGTCAAAGTACAATAGAGTAGTCACCATTAATACATATCGATATGTCAGCATTAAATGCAATCAAAATCATATTTTACTATCTCGTTTCATCCGAAGAACATCATGTACGTGAATGAAATTTGTAAATATTATGCTAAATTACAATTTTTTGTAAAAATATAAGCAACAAATGGTGAGGAATTAATAGTGAGGAAAAGAGAAAGATTGCTAAAGGGAGGCAGATAATGACTTTACTTTATGCAGGATCCTAAAGAATAACTGTGCAGAATTTGGAATTGATGGCAATCAATATAACACAATGCGCCATTATAGGGCATCTACGTTATGTAATGAAAAAAAAAAATTATGATCGCTCTAAGGGTGTAGGAAAGTAAATAAAACATAAAAACGACAGACATATTGAGTTTTATACGCGTAGTAGGTGTACCTGGAGTATTGAACTTTTTAAAATACTTAGTATTTCAAGATATTTATAAATAGCTCTCCTATAATATTAAAAATAGACTCAACTATGTAGATAAACTAATAAGTCCTTAAAACTTTTATGTTAACTTTAAAGTTTTATTGAGAAACATTTTTGCTATATTAAAATGCTGGGTAATAATGCTGTCAACTTACAAATGCCAGCGATTGTATACATCATAGATTATAATAGTTACCTATTTGTTTATTTGGAAATATTAACAGATATAAGAAAATGATATGTATAAATATATGAGAGTGTAAATAGATAATAAAAACATATTAACATATCTCACATATGTTAGGCCTGTTATAATTCGATCATTGTATGCGAATCAATGAGGGATCTTTTCTAGCATAGATTTTTGCATCCCCTTAATTTTTTTTCTATTATACAGGCCAGGCAGATAGTCTATGACTTTTATATATTAAATAAAATCTATTTTGTATAAATTATAATAATTGGAATAAAAGTTAGCTTGATACGATATCATCTTTGGATCAAGAAGCGTTCTTTCTAGGATTTTTTCAAACCTTCGTTTCACCTTAATTTTTTCTCTCTCGTCTGATGTGGAGATAATTAATTATCTCGTAAGATAGGAAAGTGCGAGGGCCGCGGAGACAGTGAACGATGGCTCCCTATTAGGGCGGAGCTAGGGAGTGATATTTTACTCACAACGAATCATGAAACTGAGCGGTCGCACGCCAGATCGACTATATGAATGTTGTTACGTGCGTGTGATTGGTTTGTGTCATCATTAATAACATCTGCGTTGTTATTCCCCTTCGGGGTGAATTTTTGTGTCATGCGAGCGATGGTTTTAATGGAACACGGATAAATAAAAAATATCCGATCATCGTTCATGAATATAAATAAAAAAAATAAAACCCTTTCATACACGTCACTTTTTTATCGAACAAAACTATGTTTTCAAAACTAGCAAAATATAATAATAAACTAACAAGTATTTTTATTTTGATTTATTTTTTATTTTATTAATGCTTCAACAGGCAAAGAGGCCCAATTATGGAAGCGAAACACATCACACATCCCAAAACACCCAGGCTTAAGTAAATCACATAGATTAATAGTGACCTCACCGAGATCGAACCCGGAACCCTCGGTGTGAGAACCCAGTTTCATACCCACTAGGCTACGAGGGCTGCCATATTTGGCCACACTAGTTACAACAACGGTATATAGTGCACCTGTTTTAGGTTTTTGTAGTATATATACAGGATGTAACAAAGCTAGAACATGACCTAAAATCAATAGTTATTCAGTTATGCAATATCAAAGCTTGCATTTTTTTCTCAATATTCCAAACTTATTTTTTAAAAAACTTTGAAGTATAAGTAACTAATATCAATTACAAAAAAAATTTATTCGTTATAATAAAAGTTAAATAAAAACCCGGAAAAAATTCCAATTGGAACGTTTTCCAATTGGTTTTGGATGGTTTTTATCATTTTATTTGCTGTTGATTTGATAGCTTATTTTGTATTTAAAGCCATTCTTCAAACAGCTCTCCTATAAAATTTATTTTTGTAGATTTGTTGTTATAGATATGAGTCGGAAAATTCTTTGAGTATTAGGCACAGGTTTGACGCATAGGTACATAAAACAAATTATGTAATTACTTATGTTGTTATTTATCTCTGTTAATGATTAATGGAGACTGTATGTCATATTAAAAATAAACTTTGTTTATCAACTATATCTAATTTAGTTTGAAAAAAGGTAAGAAAATCTCTTTATATAAATCTTACATCCGAAAAACTTTTAAAAAATATCTCACATATTGTTTGTTTTAAAAGTAAATATTCATCTTCATGTAGATTGGTTCTGAACACGTAGAAAAACCAAAAAAAAGCAAACCACGGAATTCAGCAGAGAAATCTGTGTTGGAAATAAAATATCGCATTTTCAGTAATTGGTTTAGAAGTTTTGTTTGACTTGGGAGTTTGTGAAGTGACACCCTTCCACACTGGCATAGATAGAGACAGAATTGCTCTCCAGAATGTATACGTACATATGTATGTTTATTACTACTTCCTCGATCCATCTCATCGGCGCGGAGTTTATGGAGATCCAATAAACTTAATGCTTTTGGGTACCCACTCCATTCTATTACTAAAAGTTTACTTCCGTATTCATACTTCGATGTATTTTCTTACCAAGTATATTCTGAATACTTAGCTCAATAAAAATTGAAACGTATTTGTTTTTGTTATGATTAATAAAAAATTCTTGAATTAAAACCGTCAATATTTTGTAGCGAAAATAAATTGTGATGTCTCTGTAACGGAATGTCCTCGAATTTGACAGTTTTAAAATTAATTAAAAATTACTCTTGAAAAACAATTTAGCATTTTATTAAAAGTATGTCAATCTTTACGCTATCTACAAAATCAGTTATAATGGCGTTTAACCCAATTTTATTATTTGGTCACTGGTCAGTGTCGTTTTTTTTTCCTGTATCCGTCATACGTTTATACAAAAACTAGTATAATAATGTGGAGAAACAATTATTTTTACAGTAGTATCTTATATAGGTGAAGTCTAGAGTATAGGCCCTAGTTACGACATATATATGGATTCATGAATGATAAAGGAGCATATAGAATGTGGTGTAGTAACAGACTTTACAGTCTGTACAAGAAGCTAAGATTCTCAATACAAATAAAAATGAAATGGGACACCTGCAACGAATGCACGATTCAGAAATATCTTGAAGAATATTCGAAGGAAATATAGGGAAAAATACTGATTGAAAGAACAAAGTTTCATTTTTTTTTTGTGAAAAAGAGGGCTGCTTTTGAGTAGATTTAAATGGGTACAAGAATAATTATCATAGATCGAGGAGACCAAGTTTTGACAAGGTTTGAATAAAATGACTAAAATATTCAATAACTACTAACTAACTAACTAATCATCATGCCGTTTCCCCGCAAGGGTAGGCAAAGAGGATGAAACGCCATACTCTTCTACTTGGCACACCACTTTTGCTTCGGCTACAAATTACAATTACAAATTACCTAATATAAAATATGACAAATTCATGTCGTCCTCAAGTAGCTCACTTGCAGGGGCTAGTTTTATAGATACTGAAACATTTCGAGGAATTATTAATGGAATGATTAATCAACTAAGAAGGGCATCGCAATACATTGATACAATGAAGGAATGGGGAACCTAATGAAATCTTCATTACAATTTGCGACAATGTGATGTAATGAAGAAGAGCATATATTTTCCGACAAGACATTTTTTTTTTTGATTCTGCCCTGTTTTATAAATTCAGCAACGTCTTAACAAAAATGTAATGTTGAAGAAATATTATTTTAACGTTATAAAAGAGATTGTCTGAAAGTGATGAGTTCTATCACCGCTTTCTTTCATATCTTTTAATGCGATTTGTATCACATTTTTGTATGGAAAATAGATTTAAAATATTTTATTTAGGGTATCTTAAAATGACACCAATTAAATAATTTAATTACTTAATAAATTACCAAATCTACCATTTTTTAAAAATTTAGAAAATTGCTCCACCTTGTGGGCCTTATGTGATATGTATGAACTCGTCAGATGTCTTTTTTTTCAACAATTCATTCTGTCAATTTACGTATAAAATAAACAGATATTAAAAAATATATCATTTTTTTTGTGTGGTTTCAATCCTTAAATTTGGAATTTTCTTTTCAATCAAGAATAGGGGAAATGAAAAATATATATTTATTTTAATTCAAAAGATTTTTTATATGCATCACTAATTTAGATATATACTTACACTATTACAAAAAATCCCAAATTACTTTACTATGAGGGCAGACCCCCCGCTTACCCAGGACCGTTCCAAAGCAAAAGTTCCTATATCGGTCCTCTCATTCGCCGCCTGGTTGGCAATTTTTTTGTCTTATGTTACTCAACGGTAGCAACGCCACTGCAGTGGCGTTGCTACCGTTGCTATACGTTGAGTAACCTGGAAAAACTAAATAAATATGAAACGTTGATCGCGGCAAGCTAAATTAATTTATAGCTTAATTGTACTTATTAAAGAACCAAAATGTGACAATCAAATGATTGATAAATACAGACGCCACTTAAAATATTTTACTTTCAGAAGTTTGAAGAAGAAAGAAGAATGTTATGTAATTATCATCAGTATCTCGAATACCCGAAACCATCACGTTCAATAAAGATTTGGAACCAATTATACTAGATATTCTTGAATGTTCAAGTAATCGTAATAAAATTCAGTATCGTAAAATCATGTTATAAAAATAGAATTATACCAACCTTCAGAAAGCTATAAATACGCGAAGATATTTAAAACTTTAATAAAAATCACGCATTTGAATATCATTACGAAATTTTGTTCCTGGGGAAAGGTAGGAGGGACATCGGACACTTGCTTGTCGGAGACCAAACAATTTGTAGCTACTTTACTGACATAGACAAATTTCGAAATGTCTATGTGTATAGATACACAAACGTATGCAAGGATGAAAATTTTCAATATCGCATCTCTCTGACAATACTGACATTGAATCGAACTCCAATAAAATAAATTGGCACTGAGATTAGAAGATATTTGATTCACAATTCTTTGCAGACGGTTCGACGCATTCACTAAGCTCCATTCGCTCTATTCTAAGACGTCAGAATAAAATAAAGGAGGCAACCATAGTTGGGACGCACCCCTCACGAAGAAAATCCACCGAGCAATTTAGGTATCGGCGCGGCGTCTGGGGGGTTCCATCTCACCCACTCCATCCCTCGACGTATTTTCTTATATTTTATCAAACGCCTCCCAAAATCTCCTTTCTCCAATTCTCTTATTTTTCTAGACATAAGGTAAGGTGGGTGTACTTCGATCAAAAATTAAAAGTGTCTTTCATCCTGTATAGGCTAATTGAATTATTGAAATTACAAACGCTACGACTTCAGAAAAGTATTTCAGCTTTGCTTTAGAAAATATATGAAAATTGACCGATTCAAAACAATAAGTTTAAGTATATCGTAGTAAAATTTGAATTTTAACACATTTTGAGGGTATTTCAATGAATAAATAATTTAATAAAAACACAAAATCTGGAAGATTTGTAAATAAATAAACTAAGTCATAACATTTAAGTATATTTATTAAAATGAATTTATTTTTATTTATTTTATTGCTTTATTTAAATACATTGGTAAGGTTTGATTTTACTATGCTTTTCTCACTAGAGAGCTGTGTGAGCTCTCTAGAGAGTAAATCAAACATAATAATTTCGTTGTTTTTCTGTCTGTCCATCTGTTTGTCTGTAAATGTAATGTCCGTAATTTCATTCGAATTCACGGCTAAAAAAACTAAATTACACAGTGGAAGCAGGGCGCGAACCGCGGCCGCGCAAATGCCAGCGCGGAACGCTTGTATCAATGTTGCCACCATTGCATATCAGCGACCCGTCAAAAATGTACTTTATATTATATACTAGGGCTAAGTAAAGACGAGAAACATGTTCCGTGATTTTTCATAGGTGTATAACTAGTAATAAAAAAAATCTGGATGATTTGTAAATAAATAGAGTTAGTCATAAAATCGTGGTATATTAAAATTAATTATAGCTTTTTTTACCTCTAGAATAAGATGGCATGGTAAAGAAAGTCAGTGGTCAGTTAAATCATCTTTTTTTAAATTACAATAAATTATTTAGTGTTTTCTATAAGACTTTTTAAACCTTTCAATTCATGTAATAAAAAACTTTCACAATGTTAATAAGACTAAGGTAGATGGTATTCGTAAAAGCGATTAATCCTGATGTACTCTGGACGTTGAATTAAAATATAAATACCTATGTATTTTTTATCATTTGATTAAAAAAAAATAACTGCAACAATTTATATAGAGTTTTCACTGTTTTCACCTAAAGATTTTGTTTCAGCAGAATACAGAATAAATACCCCATGTTCAGATTTTTTTTTTGTAATATCTCTTTATTCTCTTATTAAATAATGATAATAATAAATTTTCTTTGATCTTATATCTGAATTTATTAATTACTTCTGCCATTGTTTTTTATTGCAAACAAAAGTTATTAAAAAAATATACAGTTTTCAATTATATTTTGTGAACGTTTCTATACGTAGTCCATTAAATATAGTTTAAACTATTCCAACTATCTTTGCTTGCGTTTTATTAAAAAAATGTCAAAGTGTACCCATTCTGCAATACTTTAGCAGACTGGCGTAATGGGAATAGAAACAAATGGAATCGCGTAAATTCGGCAAAGTAATACAAGCAGGGCTTATTGTGACACAGAGGCAACTTATTTGAAGGGATAGGCGGGCTATTTATTTATTTACATTTTAGAAATACCGTATATCCAGAATTATAATTAGATTTATATTTTTGGGATCAAAGCGAAGCGTCGGAGTAAGATCGTCAAGATATACCTAATCATACTAGGTGCTGTGTCCTTTCATTATAAATATTTCTGGCTCCATAGGTACCTACAGCTTTTAGCGTAGCTCCAATGCATATTAAGGAGTTATACGTACGCGCAAATAGCTATAGATACGCGCTAGAGAGAACAATATTTTTTCTTTCTCACCGAACGCCTATTTATATTGGTGATATTGACATAGATTTATTTTTAAGTATATTTTTAAGCAAAAACTTAAAATAATTAATTCATAGGCTTAAAACTAATTAACCACAAACACACACACTCACATATATACACACTAAAACATCGCCATCACGAAATTTTAGTAAGTAATTTATATAGATATTATGGTAAGCTATTAATTAATAGATGTATGTAGCAGATATTCAACTATTTACATTTTTTTTGTAATACAAATTTTCGTGCATATTATAATATCTATAGTTTCAATTTGAATTAATAAAAATAAAATAAAATATACACCAATACAACATTGTGTTTTTACAACCTTTGATCCTTGGGTTATATGAAAAAGATAATTGGGTGTTTTTCATCTTTTTTTTGTTTTACGTACTTAATTTCAACATATTTTGCATACGCGTACATTAAAAATATCTTTATTAACTTCTAAAAGATGCCAGAGATTTTTTATTGTCGCAATACATCAAAAATTTCCAAAATAACTAATATATCCAACTAATTGACACGACTTTACTCGGTTGCTTAATTGACAATTACTTTAAAGTGTGATACGAATATATTTTTAAAATGAATCAAACTACTACACACAAGTTTTCTTTTCAGCATTTGGTATTTGTACCTGTTGATGAGAAATTGACTATTACTTAAATTATTGAAACTTAAACCGTAATTAAAACAAAGGCCAGTTGTGTTTTTGGTAATAATAATTTAATAATATTAAAGTATCACCATTAAGTGGGTACATAAAAAGAGTCATATTTTTTCTAAAAGTATTCACTCTGGGATACCAGCATATTCGTACCTTTTTTAATATACAAACAATGAATAGGTTATTGTAGACATTATCCCCACAAATTCTTATAACTTAATATTTTAAAAAATATCTCCAAAACTTAATTAATATTTAAAATAGTAATTGATAACGATACAACGATATGAAAACTGGTTAATCAATAAAAATTATACAATTTTATATTAAAACAAAATCAAAAACTAAGATGTGAAACAAAAATAATTCAGCTCATGAATCTGTAAAACATAAATAATTCAGCTCATGAATCTGTAAAACATAAATAATTCAGCTCATGAATCTGTAAAACATAAATAATTCAGCTCATGAATCTGTAAAACATAAATAATTCAGCTCATGAAATTTTTCAAGCGAAATGTGTAGGATGATGAAAGACGCATTAATCGTGCATTACCATCTAAATATATTATATTTCGTTGTCTGTTGATTTGTAACGCCCGTAACAGCTGAAATTACAACTTTAGATAATAAGAGTGTGATATGCAATCAACGCACGGCTCAGGCAACACGCAAGGGTCGCCTCACCAAATTATACGGTCTTGGTATTTTTATACTATTGTTTTATTATATTTAGTTAAAGTTATTCATTAAATTTATTTAGTCAATTTTAAAAAAATGCACATGGTTTTCTATTCATGAATACTTAGCTCCAAAATCCAGCAAATACTGTGTCGTAATTTTTCACCTCTATTCATACAAAATTTCATACTTATGCTTGGATTAATTCCATATGATAGCTTAGATGCGAAAAAATGTATAATATTCTAAAATACTCATTTCAATTTTTTATTTTTTTATATATGTAAAATCAAAAATGAATTAATATTTTTGTGGTCGATTTATGCATGAGATAGTATATTGTCTTCCTGCAGTTGAAATAATTTGTTAGATGATTTTCATTGAAAAATAAAGTGTCACACATTTTTAAAAAAACCCATTCTGCAACACTGACATACTTAACTACAATAATTGTTACCAATTTACGTTCTGATCACTTTCTTCGATTGACAGATTAGTTCGGTAGTGGTGATTGTCTCGCCCACTTTGTCGGTGAGTTGTATGTAGTAACAGTCGATTTTTTAATTTGTGCGTAGGAAAAATGTAATTATTGACCTCCAATCGCTCATTGCAAAATATGATTATTGTGAAAATACATGTTTATTTTTTAATAGTTTATTATCATGTTTTTTATTAATTTATATATTATTCTTGTTCATTGAATTAGACAAAAATAATGTATTAAATTACACTATGTAAAGAAAATTTGGTAAAACTTCATTTTAGCGCGCTCGATACAAGCCTAAATTTGTGTACTGTCGTTTTGAAACAAGTGTCTGTCTTTCTAAAACTATTTTTTATATTGAATTAAGAATATCATTAAAATTATATTTAGACTATACATAATACAAATATTGCACTATTTTGATATTTTTTAGTGACCACATCTATTTATTTTATTTCATTGACATGCAAGAAGTTATAATAACACTCCCATGATATATTTCAGGATAATGTTTCGAATATAAATATGTCAAAGAAAAATACTGTGGTATTATTTGAATGGCGGGTTCACAAAATATGAGAATTTTTTTCGATTGTTCAAAAAAAAATATCTACCATTTTTCTTTTAGTAAAGAAGAAAACAAATGTACATTTTTTTGTATCAGTTACTCATCAAATCAAAATGAAATTTTTCTGCAAATGCAAATGAAAAATATATATTTGTACACTGTATTGTATTTAAAAATTAATTATAAATATGGAATATGGAACATTTTGCAATACTTTTACGGAGCTTTTATTTAAGTGGTAATGTCTATGTAAGCGGCTGAAAAAGATTTGATTGATTTACTGATCGTGCAACTAAAATATATTTTTTCGGTATGTTTAAAAGTACAGAATATATTTGTATCATACTCAAATATTACAAAAGGCGGATGTGCAGAAGCGTTAAAAGTCGATTTGGAAAAATAATCGCTGTAAAACCACTTCCGTGTACTTTATTTTTAAGACCTGTTAGAGTTTTAAAAGTAAAAAAAATCGATTTTTTGAAAATTTTATAGAAGTGTTACCCATTATTTAATAATTCATAAATAAATTTAAAATCGATATGCATATTCGGCTTGACTTTACTGGTTGCTTTTAGCAAAGTTTGGGTGATATAAACATTTATTATACAATTATAATCCCATGTGTTTTGAAAAACATATTCGATTTTTTCAGAAATAAAGATTAAAATCTGTAACTTTTGCCTCTCTGCTGGAAAATATTATATTAAATAATAATATATTGAATAATAAATTGAATAACATTAAATCATAAATGAATTATTTTACATTTGTGTTGTTTTAGAGATAACTTTTTTCTGATTATCTACTCATAATATTGTTTTCGAAGAAGCTAAATTTTTTTCGATAAAATAAATTTACTTTCTCTTTATTATAAAAAAGTAGCCACGTATGAGATGGTTTATGTACTTATATTCTTTTCAATTTTTTTAGTTGAGCTGAAATTACGTTATGTTATTCGAATTGAGTCGATGTATTATGTATTTGTGTGAAGTGTTAAACAAAAGAAAATGTACCGTTCGGAGATTGGCGCATCGCTCCCTCATGATTGCTTGTTACCGCCCTGCCCCGGGGCCTCCGTCCCTCCCCTCCATCATTGCCTCATCTCACTTCTCCCCAGAAGCCTTTTGTTATCTAGTCTCCCCGTGCAGCATCACCAATTTCATGTAGCCTATTCCCGGGAGTCTCATATTTTCGTTTATTTTCATTTTTTTATGGGGCCCATCCGAGTACGGAGAGTCACAGCAAATGTACCACGGACAAGTGAAGGAAGAACAATTTAGATATGAGATGTTATCTAAATGATCCATTCTTCTTCGCTGATAGGCGAATTGAATTGAAGATTTGGAAAACACTGCATTTTTCAATTTAAGGGTAGAGGGTGGGCCACTTATCTAGTTTCGTGGAGTGGTTCAATACTGATTTATTTTTATATTCTTTTCGTGATATTTTAATGTGACCTTCGCAAAAGTCACTGGTAAAGGCGAGGTTTATTTATCAGGTGGATGCTTCATGTAAGGGTTGTGAAGGATAAAGGTTTTTCCTAAAATAAAATACGAAGGTGGTGTTGAAACGAAAAACACACAAAGATAATAGCCTCCTTGTTTTATCCCGATACTAAAGTAATCATTGTCGGAGGATATTTCCGACGCCTATGTTGAAATACCCACAGAAAATATAACAAATACAGCAAAGCCACTTTTTCTTTCACAAAAAGGCTATCGATAGAGACTAATATGGGAAATGTAAATTACTATTTTCTGCAGTCAAAATCATTTTTATTCTCTTGATAAGAGAACAAACTATTAATTAGAACTATTTTTTGTAAAGTTGGGCTAGAGGTTGGATACATTTTAATTCCTCTATTTCCTATAAATAAAATTCTGGATTTTTATACAGCATTTTTTATCCCCTAGGCCCTCTAGGGGACATCATTAATCAAGATTAATTATAGGTGTACTTTTGGAAGATTTCCATACCCACTTTCCCATATAAAAAATAGCTTCGACTCTATGAGACATCTATAATATATCTAGATTCACAATAATAATTTAATTTTATTTAAAAATAAAACAAAAAAATCGTGATCAAAAGTGATCGATCCATGGTCCAAGGTATTATCAGATAGGTATGGGTATATTATATTACACGCATACCCACTTTTAAATGAGAATTTATTCTCGTAATATCCAGGTAATTTTTTGATACACTATTTTTTTCTGTATATTTTTCTTATTAATTTATTAATCTTATTTGCTTTTAACAATCTTAAGAATATGTTCAATATTTCAAGTATGTTCAAATTTTTAAACACGATATTTCTGTTATTACAGTTATATACATAACTTCTGACAATAATTTTGTTAAAAAAAACGTTTTGGCATTTTGTTAAATTGGTAATTGAAGTTCTCCCTGATTGGAAGGGTTCCGGGTTCGTATGACGTCTCATGTGGATACGATCCGTTGAAGGTCTATGCCACCCCGCGTAATCGGGCGATCTTTAGCGTAGCCACGATGTCTGGTTCATCATACAAAACTCGCAGATCATGACTCCACCCAATTCTCCATTGCTCACTTTTTTGTATAGCTACCAAAAAATTTCGGAGTAAAACCTTACATATGCGACAATTCCTCCCTATTTTTTTACCCTATCCCCTCCCCCTGATATATTTTCGATGCAAATCTATACCGTTCGAATATAACTTTTGTTTACCCTCACCAATTTATTTTAAACTTAATACTTAACCCGTGCAACGCCGGGTATTAACAGCTAGTAATTAATATTCCGACTAGCTAGAGTTCAGAAACTTTCAACATTTACATAATGCCTACGAAAATGTGATATTGAATTACTTCCAATGAGATTTGTTTGATATTAAGAGATTAAATTATTTTTTTTTATTAAAAAATGATAATTTTGTTTACTTTCACTATTGTTTATAACGATAAAAATTTTTTCAATGCTAAGGCATTATCCTCAGTAATGTCACTAATACTAAACTTAAGACTGAAGGACGGCTTGAGGAGTGGGGTGAAGATTAAAGTCCAGTGGGTATGTGGACATGGTCAACAGGCGGAGAAGAGAGGACATAATAGATTAAACTTATGTATTGATTATATTTTTGTCATTAGTAATGTCTAAGTTTTCTAAAATATTAAGTTTCTTTCCTTTTTTACATATGTTTATTAAATCTACGCTATTATTGTCGAAACGGTGACCTTCAGTTCTAGCACAGTATACTAAGAACAGTAATACGTCTTCATACAATCTGGCCGCTACCCATTAGAATGTGTGCGTGCGTGCTCGGCGCCGTGTTCGCACGCACTGTGACGCACAGATTGACATAGAATATGGGGGCACAAGGCGGCGGCAGTAAGGGCCGTGCCTTCGGTGCCATTCGCGCTCGCAGCCGCCGCTTTAGAAAAAAAATGCGCTTCCTGAAAAAATGCCTTTTTTTATGTTTGTGGTGCTTTACTAAAAAAGTGTGTTGATTATCACAAAGACTGTGAGTTTTTAAAAGTCTACGTTGATGTTAATCAGCGTTCTTGCAATTTAAGTGCAGAAACAAGGAATACTAATTACAGAAATTATGCGAGAGATCGAAATTTACTCAAGACTTTGTTGCCAATTTAGAGAGGATGGAGCAGGTCTTTCGCAAAGAGTTCGAAAAGGACCACATAAACATTAAAATCGGCACATCAATTTTTGAACAATTAAAAGCAATTTAATTTTATTCGGGTTTAGTGTCTTCCTTATGCGTCAGAATCTCAGACGCTACGAGTTAAAAGAAAGGGAGTAAAAATAAAGTGACAACCCTAGCGTCAACGCAAGAGTAGGCTAATAACTCGCCGACAGACCGGAGATAAACTACTGTTCTGGGTATACGGTTCTAGCATAGTCTGTCATTTCTGAATTGATTGGATTCTAATCTCCACACCACCCTTTGCGCCGTACTTTAGTCTTAAGATTAGTATTAGTAACATTACTGAGTATGCGTTAGCATTGAAAACGTTCTAATCGTTATAAAAAAATGGTGAAAGTAAATAATTTAATAATTTTTTAATATATTTTTTAAAATGATCTTTCACAATGTTGCACAAGAAAATTTTGATTTTTTTTTATATTTGTATTGAGGAAAGAACAAAAATAAAGCAAAAATAGACACTCATTTGACTAAGCGTTTTTTCAATGAAGAATAGATAACTAGAAATGTCAAAATACTATTTGTGTTTTTATTACAATACCTATGTTATTGTAATAATTTTACATATATGCGA
This sequence comes from Agrypnia vestita, assembly GCA_016648135.1. Lineage (NCBI taxonomy): Eukaryota > Metazoa > Arthropoda > Insecta > Trichoptera > Phryganeidae > Agrypnia > Agrypnia vestita. The sequence continues at coordinate 24,752 of JADDOH010024526.1, read as the reverse complement.
AATAAACTTAAAAAATTGTCTCAAAAACCTTTTATGATTTGCTTTTTTCTTCTAGAGTAAAGACAACGTTTCGTTAGCGTATAAAAAAATTGGTATGAGAGTTGTTTCATAAATAATGATAATATTCCTGTGGGAGTCAAATATTGTTTCTTTATGTCATTAAATTTGTTTATTCAATTTTACTGCTCTTGTGATAACTTGACCCAATGAATTAAAAAGGATTACGGGGTAGTTAAGTGCACGCTCTAAGGAAATTCTGTGACAGACATGACGGCGAAGTTCCATTAAGTAATTATTCTTCTCTGGGCGTTCAAGTTTTCTCATTCGCTCGAAATTGTATCGTTGTTCTCAGCTAAAGCTGAATACTTTATTCTAATACCGGGGTAGGGAAGGCCTTCCCCCAAATGCGTCGAAACAAAAAATGTATTTTCAAAGTGGCTGTACTTAGAAAAGTTCGCACGGAACCAGTCTGACGGCCATCAACCGGAAGTGTGCGTGTTCCATTTATCTTTATTTTTTGCAACGCATCAACAGACGTAGCGGTGCAGCGGCCGGTGAAGGCACGGGAGGCGGAAGGGGGATTTCTTCCAACATATAACGACCAATCATCCCTCTTTTTGGGGTGTCCAGGCGTTGAAAATATTTCCGAAAGCTAAAATTATTGATTTTATATATCGTCGACGTCGTATACTTTTTAAATTCTTTATATTAGCTTCGCCGCCGTACGTGAACGTGACATTGTCTTGGAAATGAACATTAACACACTTACCGTCATCCAATCGAACTGAAATTTTGCACCTCGACGACAACGCATTTTGACAACTTTGTTGGTATGCACGGTTATTGTGGTTGTTTTCATTTATCGAGAGCTCGATTGCAAAAATATCAAGTTTTCCAGACAGGCGCATCCCGCCGACGTTTTTGGGAAATACATTCGTCACGGGACGTCTCTCCTCCTCAGAATTGAGTCAAAATTCACCTTTTTCAATTTTAATACAAAAAATCATTTTGCAACTTTGTAACTTTGCGAGTTTTCGTCCGATCCTTTTCCGAAACGATGAAAACTTTTCGAAAACCGTCTTTGGGACCTGATTTTTATTTTATTTTTCGGGAACCCCTACCCCCTTTCCGCAGGGGCTCTTCTCAAATACGAAATTTTATTTTCATTTGAAGACTCTTTTTTGTTTGCAATTTAACATGGTGTTTAAGAAAAAAAAATCGTAATATTTCTATCACAATTCTTATCATAGCATTCATATTTTAATATATCATAAAAATTTGTAGCATAAATATTTGATTTCTATTTTTTTTCCAAAATATACGTTTACAAAAAGTCATGCTTTAATGTTCCTCCTGCACGCGTCTGCTATACACTTAGCTTTTATTGACTATCAAAAAGCATTTGACTCAGTTGAAAAGTGGGCAATCATTGAAGAACTCCAAAACGCAAAAGATATATACGATTAGTAAACTTTATGTATAAAACTTATGCAACTATGAATGTTATAATTGACTACAAAACTAGAACTGAGAAAATTAAAATAGAAAAAGGTGCCCGACAAGGTGATACAATACTCTTCACGTTAGCCTTAGAATATATATTTAAGACCCTGAATTGGGATAACAAAGGTGTGAAGATAGATGGCATTTACTTAAATCATCTAAGATTTGTTGACGACATAGTAGTTGTAAGTGAAAACATCAAAGTACTAGGTATAATGATAAAAGAACTACACGAGGCTTCAAGCGAAGTTGATCTTAAGATAAATATAAAGAAAACAAAATCATCCCTATCAATAACAATAATATTAAAATAGTAGATGAATAAATATACTTATGATACAAGATAAAAATGAACAAAGAAAACCGAACAGCAGAATTGCTAAGACGAATAGGGATGAGCTGGGCTGCATTTGGCAAGCTCGAACATATTTTTGAGAACAAAGAGATACCAATTAGCCTAAAAAAAAAAGCCTTTGAATCGTGCATAATGCCTGTGATGACATATGGAGTTGAGACAATGTGACAACTAGTGAAAGAATTCATATATTTGGGTAGCAAAATTACCCAAGATGGACGCTCAGAGGCTGACATCATAAGCAGAATACAATAGGCATGAGTCGCCTTCAACAAAAAATCCAAAATCCTTGAATCCCCCAACATAGATTTAAAGGTTCGGAAAAACTTGATTAAGTGTCTTGTCTGGAGTGTGCTGATGTATGGCAGCGAAACATGGACCATCGGCCAGAGCCCGGGAGGCTAGCGGCCTTTGAGATGTGGTGCTACAGGCACATGGCGAGGATCCATTGGTCCGAAACGACGAGGTGTTGAGCAGGGTGGGTGAAAAGAGGCGGCTCCGTAACAGAATCGCCCAACAGCGAGCAATTTGGATAGGCCATAATAAAACGCACCCGGGCCTGCTTTTAACCATCGTCGAGGGAAATGTTGAAGGCAACAATCATAGAGGCCACCCGAGATTAAGCTACGTAGACCAGATTTTCGGAGATATGCGCTGTAGCACCTACCAATAAATGAAGAGGCTGGCAGGTGACAGAGAGGAGTGGAGAAAGTGAGTGTATGTCGCAGACCAATCCTAGATTTGCGACCCAAAAAAAAAAAACCAAAAACCTTTTAATTGAACCACTTTGTGTTCAAACCAGGAACCCGAGACCAAAAAATAGATATGTCATATCTTTTTAAAAGCAAAATGATTTTGCGTGACATTATAAACATTATTAATAGAATAATTACAAATTAACATTGAATAAGAATGTATAAAAAATAAGATGATTCGTTTTGGAAAATAATATAAAAATAAATGTATGTAATGTTAAATTTGGTCACCGGCTATTCGTGAATTCCTCCTAACGCCTCAAACGCGAAATCCTTTTCCATTTCTAGGAAACAGCGGCGCGGATGTAGACGTTTTTATTTTCCCCCAAATAAATTGTTTCGTATATACGTGTAGATGTGTACAATAAAATAATACGTTTCATGTACATAATAATATACATTATACTTTCAAGTCCCTCGCCCCGTAAGAACGGATTATCTTTGAGAGGCTTCTTTTACCGAGAAAATATTAACCTCATATTATTATTATCAAATCAACTGTAACATTTTATATACTGAATATTTATTTTCATGTTTTAAATCATACATATGATAAAATGTTGATAAAATAAAATTAAACAAAAGTAGACATGATAAACAAAGCCACAACCAATTTTTTTTCAACAAATGTTAGATATATGAGTAGTTTGCTGGTTTTGTGGTTACGACTCTCGCTTCGTGATCCAAAGGTCGCGGGTTCGAACCTCACTCCAGACCAGCAAGTTAGTCCTATTTTCATAGCACAAGCGATTAATTTTAAAATAGTTAGAATATTGATGTGGCACGTATTCCGTGTTCGTGTCTCTATTTACATATTATTTAAAAAAAATTATATGTATTATACACTTTTAATTTAGTTACATTTTTTTCGTTGCTTCCATCTCATAAAAGTTGAAACTTTTGTTTGGAAACAGGACAAAAAACACAGTCATACCTTATTATTTTACTTCTGGTAAACGATTGAGGTAGGTACTTAATTCCTATGTATGTGTAATGGTGTTGCGTGGCTGTTTTATTGGATTTAGGTCCATTTATATTTCCTATTATTTGTATTCTTTGATAATGATTATGACTACTTTAGCTATGAATTGTATTTGTGAATAGAATAGATTCATTTAGTTTTTTCTTCAGCAATTACAAGAAATTATTAAAATTTTACAAAAATTTACACCATTTAAGTAACATTGGACACTACTTTTTGTAAGAATTGTGAGTTTGTGAGTTACTTTAAAAAAATCATTTATTGTCACTATACATATATGCTTTATGACCTCTGGTGTTGTTCCGTCTTCCATTCAAAATTATTCTGAAGAATTTTCTTTCATGATGATAACGAGCGATTTTTCTCCAGTCCATTTCTATTACATTGTGGCTTCATTTTAGTTTTAGGCTTACCAAGTTCCTGTGCCCTGTGTATCTTATATTCGGCAATTATGCCCTGATATCTCCTGCACATGGTCTAAACATCGAATGCAATGTTACAAAACTTTGAGATCATTGTCGTTCATCTGCCGATCCTTTAAGATTTCTGAACGTATTTAGAAGAATTTAATATTTAAAAAACCTTTTGATTATTTTTACCTTGATCTTTTTTTAAGCACATGCATCTTCCATATGAGTTGATAGCAAGAAAAATATTTTAAATCCCAAATCATAATTTTTTTTTCATTCAACAATATTGCCCCAGATAACCCATTATGTAATACACAGATAGAAAACAAGCTTATTTAATGATAAAAACTTCATGGTAATATTTTATTATTTCATTCAAATATTCAGCATGTAAAAGAGTAACATTAAAACAATATTTTTTTAAATTTTCATTAAAAAAACTTGAAAATTCATTCGATAGCGCATGGTTTTTGGAGAACTTTTACGATAATTATTCTCGCAGTGGTCAGGATAACCCATGGTAGCCTTAACTGAAATCTTAAAATCAAATATTTGAATTTTTGCAGAGTTGTATGCATAAAAAAAAATACAATTTTCTCTAAAATCTATTTCACACTGCCCTGTCAAATAAGTTGTACACAAAAAAATTAGATATGTGCAAAATTTTAATAATGCATTAGTTTAAGAGAAATCGTGGCTACCAACTTCAAAAAACGCGATTAAAATTTTAAGTAGTCATATAACAGAGGATTTTTTTTCAACAAGAATCGTATAATCGTAGAATCATTGATTCCAGCTCGATGAAACTAAGATCCTTCTGTAACTACAATATCCTGGGCACCCTTTTGCTCTTGCCTGAGACGAATTCTTTCCTTTTGTGAAAGATAGACAAACAATAGCTAAGCAGCTTCCTCGATATGCCTGCGACGCTCCCGGCCGGTCGAGTCTTAATGAGGGGAATTTCCAAAACATTTTCTCCTAGAGTTTTACCCCGATTAAATTAAAACTTTGAGAAAATATTCTTAACATATTGTACTAATAGATAAAAATATGTATTTTTAAAAATTTCCATACTCATTTTACCCCTTAAGCTCTTTATTAATAATGATTTTTTTGGTTTGTTTTTCTGGGTTGTAAAAACGCGGCCCAGACAAACACAAGCCAGAAGACTCTAAATAGCCTTGAAAACCTAAGAATTCTTAACTATTTCTTTTTAAATGACAGATCGGTTTATCATAGGTTAATACTCGAATACACAGCAGAATAATACAGAATAAACAACATTAAATAGGTATGCTTCAACTAACACATATGACAACAACATTTGGGAAAAAATACACTTCCTATATTTTTAACCAAACTTTATAACAATTAAGACTTCAACACAAAGCGAATTTCGTCATTTTCGTTATTCAAAAAGTAAATTGATTAATGGCCAAGAAGCAAAGAGGAAGAGTTGTTCCGGTGCTTACACACCGGTGATTTGAAAATAAGGTTTCTTGGTTATTGTGTTACTGCTACCTATGTCGGCTTTGTGCGATTTTTTTATTTTTTCCATCAAAGCTGAAGACTTGAATGATGATTTTTTTAATAATTCTTCAGAAATTTGTAATTTAATATGTATTTCTACTTGCACAGGTAGTCAGTCCTTGATTCATGCCGTAATTGCGTAAGTGAAGAAATCGGTGCATACCGAATCATAATCGAAGGAACGCATTTGAAGTATAAGAATATTTAAAGTATTTAAGATACATTGAAATATTTTTTTATAATATAATTATTTCTTAATTGTAGATGATTTTCATTAATTAAGATAAATTATAGAAGTCTCACAGAAACGAAGCTATGGATACGAGAAACGTGGGTGGAAGTCTTTTAATGCCATGTAATATTAAATAACGTATTAAAAGACGTCCACACACGTTTCTTATATCCATTGCTTCGTCTCTGTGAGACTTCTATAATTTATCTTAATTAATTAATCATCCCTCTGGGGACAAAATCCAGTAACTCTGTTCTTAGAACATACCTATATACTCGTACATTAAAAAATATTAAGATTTTTATTGTTTCGGTTTTGTAAATTATGTTGTCGGATCTCGCTTATATTTTTCGGAAAAAGTTTATAATAAGATCCAATGAATGCAATTACACTCGTTCTTATCTTCGCACTTCATTTCTAATTGAGGAATCGCAGAAATTATAAAACTTGATTTCCAAGGCTATCCTGCACTATGTTTTTTCTTATACAATAGTTATACAATATTTTCGAAATTTATTCCATAGAAATACAGGGTTATTTGAAAAACATTAATAACCTCGCAGGATTGTATTCCTGACTTGATTATGAGTCGAAAATATCTAAGCAAATAACAATCGTTATGGAGATATGCGACATTAAAGATAGCATTTTTTTTCAATATTTCTGACTTACTTTTTTGTTTGTTTGTTTGTTGGACTATTATCGAATATGAAAAATTTATTCCCTTTAACACAAGTCAAATAAAATAATAAAAACCTTCGAATTCCAATTGGAAAACATTGCAATTTAAATTTCTGCAGGGTTTTATCATTTTATTTAACTTGTATTGAAAAAAATGAGTTCTTCATAATAGATTTAAGTAAGTTACTGTAATGATAGATCAACGTTTTGTAAAAAATAAGTCAGACGTATTAAGAAAGAATGAAAATTTTGATATTGCAAAACTCCATAACTATTGACAATAATTCAAATCTGCTTGAACATTTTAGACTCATAATCATGTCAGGTATACAGTCCTGTGAGATTGTTTATGTTTTCCAAATAACCATAAATACATAGATCAGATCATAAATTGTGAACCAAAAATTTGTTTCATAAAAATTTATTGTCTTAAGAATACCAACGATATTGAACACGCCATCGATTATTTTTACAAATGTACTCCTAAATAGCACAGAATAGTGACAGGCATCTGATGCAGAATGGTATTTATTCTTTAGTGTAAACATAACCCCTCCCCCTTATCTGTCAGTCAAACGACACGCCCTCCCGTGACGTCACTCAGAATTAGGCACACCTGATGCCTCATTTCCCGCACAAAGTACAAATCTTTTATTTTGTTAGCATAGCACTGGAGGAGGTTCGTATACATCTTTTATTGCAAGGAGGTGAATTTTGACCACAGCCTTCAAATTGGGTGGAAACATGATGTCAAAATCCTTTTTTGTCCTATGCAATGGGAGTTATTATGAAAAATAGACGTTAAACTTATTTTAACTATACACCGTATTTTTTGTTTATCTAATGCAGCAACAGTTACAGATATATATATATATATATATATATATATTATTTACTTATCTTCATCTTGATATATTACATATGAAATGAAGCCGCTCATCTCACTAGGAAGAACCTGTGCCGAGATGAGCAGCTGACAATATAGTGAGAACAATTTAATAAAGATATATTGTAATGTAGAATTATTATTGATCACGCGCAGCGATTTCCCCCAAAATATATGGTTTTGGGGGAAATTGTGACAAAAGTGAATAAAAATTTCAAGTGGGATTGCCAACATAACTAAAAAGTTAAAATCATTGATTGACAAACTATAGTATATAGATAGGAAGGCATTTTTTTCAAGGGTGTAATTCAAAAAAATTCAGAGGGTATTTTAAATTATTACTTGATAAATTAACTTAAAAATAGAAATTTTTTAGTATGGTAGTTTTATAAACTTTCTCTCATAAATATATTTTTTTGTTTAATTAAATATCTCATTAAAACTAATTAAAGTTATCCATAAAATGTGTGAAAAGATTACGTGATTTCAAATTATTACATGAGGATTGAAAGTCACTAAGGCGCTTGTGTGAAAAATCATCGGTCGATATAGTAAGGTATGAACAAATCACAAGGGAAAGAAAATTTTAAAATAATAATGTCTATTCCTTATATTTATTCAAGAAGAAAGTTTTCAACTATCTAAAAAGGGTTGAAAAAAAAACACATAAAAAATAAAATTTAATAAAAAAACAGTGTTTTTTAAAACATAAATTGTAGTAAACAAAATAACAGATTTTGCAATAATTGTAATAAGTTTAAGATGACCGTTTACTTTGCAATATTATTAAAAAAAGGCGTCCCACGAGGCCATTCAGTCATAAAAGGTTCATAAAGTGGAGCAATTTTCTTCATTTTTAAAACATTGTAGGTTTGGTAATTTATGAATTAATTATATAATTTAGTTTGTGTCATTTCAACTAAGTATGCAAGACATAATAGAGTGGCCCAGGGCTTATGAAGTATGAATGAGCTTGCTTAAGTGGTCACTTTATACAATGCAACGTTCACCAATTTTACCGTAAGAACATCTACATATTATCAAATTTTTGATAATTGTGTATATATTCTCAAACAGTTTCTTTCATATATTCGAATGGACTATGTTAGAGACATCTATGGTCCTTTCCATGACATACTATACATATATTTTGCAACTGGTAATGATACATCTATATTTTTGAAGTGAAATAAGTAACAATATTATTTTTAATGTATAAATGGTATTTTTCCGAAATATTTAACATGTACACTAGAATACGCCCAGATTAGATTCCAAGTCAGAATTGTCTGAAAAGAGGAAATCCTGAAAGTTAGTCAAGTTATTAAGACACTCGCTTAGTGTTCTTGTAAGCGGTTCGAGGTTTGAAAAAGAATATTTTTGTGACACTTTTTCCTTGTGCGCACTCTTTTTTTTTAATAAAAAAAAACTTTATGCAAATAATCCTCTTATTTACGTGCTTTGTGTCGAATTTATTAAATTCGTCGTTTATTAAAAAAACGAGTTCAAAACATATTTTGAACTCGTTTTTTTATTTATTTACGTGCATTGTGTCGCGTAGCAAGTTAAAACATACATATTTTGAACTCGACCATAATACGTATTCTGTCATACTTATTTCTATTCATGTTCTAATTTTAAATTGATTCTATAATCATAATTAAGCATCAAACGTTAACATGATTTGTAATGATGATGATGTAAGAAAATATTTTTGTGCAGATCAAATAACCTATTTTTTTTTTTTTTTTTATCTTCTCTGCTCAGATACTTCACGCCAGCTCAAGACATGATGGTATATATTTATCCTACCAAGAATAATATTAATAAAAGCATACTAAAAATGTGAAAAGGCGAATTTCTTACCAAAAATGCCAATAGAAGCAGGTTGTCAAATTGAAAAGTTACAGGAAAAAATCACCTTCAAAAATCTGACCGAGTAATGGTCCTTACAAATAATTTCGTCAATCTCGTTGTATACCTTACCCAAGTCATGATCTACAACTATTTCAAATTTGTTACCCTTAACAGAGGGGCTGCGAGAACCCTTTCTGAATTATGATTCCGCTTGATAAATAGCCCCCATCGATATTAAATAAATATATTGAATTCTCCGGTCCGACAGGGAGCCGGAACAGCCCAATCTCTGCAGCTTCGTGTTTTATTTACGATTTATGGAAATATTCGGGTGGTCCATTTCACTGGGGATAGTTTGCGCGGGATATCTCCCGTTGATATATTCATTCATATTTTATCCCGTTAATGCATTTTTTGATTTATGTGTGGCGCTTTTTTTTGCTCACGTAGTAGCGTGACAAATGTTTATGTGATAAAAGGCGTCTGAGTAATGTATGCTTTTGTCTGGAGTAGTAGATTGATACTAGAGGAAGTAAATTATTAAATTAAATTAAAAGAAAATCAAATTATTATTCTAATCAATTTTAATAGTATGTTGATACTAATGGTGCGTGAAAATTATGCATAAATGAACCAAATCCACGTATGGAAATAAAGCACTTGTTTTTAAAGCTCTACCTTTTCTATTTTCCGAGATATAATCAATCTAAATATTTTACATTCAACAACTTGTATTTATATGAAATGTTCAACAACATGTATTTATATAAAAAGTTAATGTAAAATATAAAGATTGATAATGCCCTCATTAAACGCGAAACGCGTTTGAGAAAATTAAAAAGGTAGAACTTAAAAATCAAGTGTTTCATTTCCATATGTGTGATTATGGAGTTCTATAAACATAACTCTGAAACAATAAATTTGAACTAAACCTCTTCCTACACCGTAATTAAATTAAATATGTCTATGATGGTATGAAAACGTCTAAAGAAGACCTAGAAGTCCTAGAAGACCGTATGGTGAAGTTTGCCCTAAACTTGCCATCGACAAAACGCAAACGTGGACGACCGCCCGCACTTGGTTGATGACGGTCGAAAAATACCTGAAAGATGACCAAATCGATGACAGCATAGCGCAGGACCGTGCTCAATGGAGAAAGCGGACAAGGAAGGCCGACTCCAAGTAAATGGGATTAACGGTCTAAGAAGAAGAAGATGTATTATTTTCAAGTTTTCTTCCAAACCGAGTCTCTTAAGTAAAAACGTCTTCTTAACTTAATAAAACGTGACTTATTAACTGAAATATTATACTTCTTGTGATTGTTAACGTTGCGAGCTTTAAAAGGTCACGCTCACCTAAAAACCTTAAAGAATAAGCTATGCAAACAACTCCAGAACGCTCTATTTTTATGACGTTATTTCTTCGAACAAACAAATTTCCCGTTTTACTGTATACATATTAGGTCCTTACATATGAAATTGGCGTTTAGTATGGGAGGAACATAAAGCCGATTTTTTTTTATTATAATATATTTATTTAATCAAAGTATGTACCATTGCTATCTATGCACTTTTGCCATCTCATAGGTAGTTTACCGATCCCTTTACTAAAAAAACCATTCGGACGGGAATCAATAAAATCTTTGAAGGCGGTTTGGACTGCCCCATCGGAGTTGAATTTCTTCCTTTGCAAGAAGTTATCCAAATTTCGAAAAAAATGGTAATCTGTTGGGGCAAGGTCCGGAGAGTACGGTGGATATCTTAGACATTCCAATTGAAGCTCCTCTAATTTGGTAGCCGTCTGTTGTGCAGTGTGTGGTCTAGCTAACGCTAATGATAACTCATGAAGCAGCAGTGGCCTAGAGCGATTAACCACCCTCTGTTGTTTAGCAGCTAGCTTTTCCATCATGGTTTGCAGTTGCTGATAATAGACATCTGCCGTAATCGTCTGGCCAGATTTAAGAAAGCTGTAGTGAACGACACCAGCACTAGTCCACCAAACGCTCACAAGTAACTTTTTGGAGTCAATTTTCGCTTGGGGCATGGTTTGGCTGGTTCGGCAGGGTTCAGCCATTGCGATGAGCGCTTCCGATTATCGTACAGGATCCACTTTTCATCACAGGTAATGATTCGATTTAAAATCCCTTCATTATTGTGCCGGTTGAGTAATGCAACGCAGCAGTCAACGCGCGTTTGTTGATTTGCTTCACTCAATTCGTGAGGTACCCACCTTTCAAGCTTTTTCACCTTACCAATTTGCTTCAAGTGGATTAAAACAGTTTTATCACTAACACCGCAGCCTGCAGCTAACTCGGATGTGGTTTGCGATGGATCCGCTTCCACAATAGCCTTCAATTCTTCATTATCAACTTTGGTCTCCGGCCGTCCACGGGGCTTGTTCTGCAGGTCGAAATTTCCAGAACGAAAACGTTGGAACCAAAAACGCACTGCGTTTTCTTTTGCGGCACCGTCGCCATACACATCATTAATCCTTCGAGCCGTTTCTGCAGCACTGGTACCACGGTGGAACTCGTACTCGTTAATAACGCGATATTTCAAGTTTTTCATTTTGTAAACTGAGTGACGCAAAGAAAAAAACAATTGAGGAAAAAACAAAAGAATTATAATTTTCAAAACACAAATACATGAGTAAATAGCTGTATAAATTTGGATTTGGAATTCCTAACCAAAGAGAAGATATTTGAGATCAAATTTGCCAGTACGGTAATTTCATATGTAAGGACCTAATATAATCTATTTTATAAACAAAAAAATCTTAAAAACATAAAAATAACCTAAAAATAACCTAAAAATCTTTTTATAAATCTTAACATGGAAAAACGTTACTCAAAATAATGGTAGCATTGTAGACAAAATTTGGCCTTTTACTGTTGATCCCCGTAAAACCTTGAAAAATAAGGCTGAAAAACAGGCATTGACTTATTGAGCACTTTTAACTTTGAAATTTTACCTTGAAAGACACGAAATAGCGAAAATTTTAAGCTCAATCAATCAAACGAAAGCGGCCGCCCGCTCAGGCAGCCACGAACACGTTTCACTTAAAAAACTGAAACAAACTAAAGAGCCACCCCTTGACTCATGAATTCTTCAAAAGCAATTTTGAGGTCAAACGACCAAGACGACGAGACGCATTTTAGACATTAACGACGGGGGTGGAGTTTGGAAAAAATGCTTTTTAGATAAGAATATTTATAGCCTGTGAGTCAGCGACCGCCAAACTTACGTGATAGAATCAAACCTGAAATATTTTTTGTAGGTAAGAAGGTTTGGATATTATGACATTTGAGTTCGGGGATTTTGGCAGATAACAGATAATACAGGAACAAAAATATGTGTAAGTAAAACATAAAAATAACGAACCAGATTTAATATGTTTAATGGGACAGTGCTATACAATCATTTTAATCATTGTCATTTCTTCTTTCAGATGCTTTGAAGTTCTATAAATAAACATGAAATTTACGTTGTAGGTACAAATTTTAATTTTATATATTTTATTCGGATCACTATTTAACAATATTGCCTGATACCTTATATTGCTTTTTTTGTGCAAAAAAAATCTTAAAATATAAGAAAAACTTTTTTACCCACTATAGTGCATACGTATACAGAAAATATTTTTAATATTATAACGTAATTGATTGATATTTCAACAAATATATGCTATATATCCTATTCCTTTATATTTTATGTTACCTATTATATACCTGCATGTGATAATCTTTATTTATATATCCATATCCTCTTATATTTTTATACATCGCTCTTTTTATAATTTTGTATATGTATCTTCTTCTTATTTTTCTTCAGCTTTCAACTCTCCACTGCTGGATATAGGCCACTTTTTTTTTTCACCCTTCCTTTTTATTTGCTAATTGTAGCCATTTCTTTCCCCCACAGCGGTAATCGGCCCATCTCTTTTGAGGTCTTCCGATGCCTCTTTTTTTCTCCCAAGGTCTCCACTTTAGAACTCTGGGAGTCCATCTTGTAGTATCCTACCTTGCAACATGCCCTGCCCTTTGCCATTTTAGCTTCGCTACACGATCCATGATATCCTCTACTCTAGTTCTGCGCCTAATTTCATAATTTCTTATTCTCTTAGGCTTACTCCGAGCATGGATCTCTCCATGGATCATTGCGTGCATTTGAGCTTTTCTACACTTTTCTTTGAAAGGGCCATTGTCTCCACTCCATACGTCATCACTGGCAGTATGCACGATTCAAAAACTTTTCTTTTTAGTATATATGTATACTTATATGGAATGTGTGGGACTGCACTAACCTCCCCACATACTGGAATAAAGATTTATTATTATTATCTAAATATAATAATTTCATTGTCTGTCTGTTCCATAAGTCCGTCACTTCTTGGAATTCATAACTAAAGCTAAAATACACGACTGGAGAAAACCTCGAACCTCGAACGCGCGGACGGTAACGCGGCAACTAACCGACATAGCCATCATAGCTCATTGTGTACCGACATAGCCATCATTGCTGAGCTTAGCTATGAAACATAACAATAATTTATGCCTGCTACGTTCGACGTTTGACAGGATTTTTATTTTGCTATGTATAAATAAATAAATAATACTATTATATTATATGTTTCGTGATTTTGCACGGGTGTACGTTTAGTTAATTATATAAAAAATGTTACCACAAGTCATTTTGCAGTTATTGAAGAAGTACCTAACAAATTTGATTAAAAATCGCATTATGAATCGTTATCAATAGATATTTGATATAAAAAATTGTATGTAGTATAGATACAGGATGTAACAGAGCTAGTCCACCATATTTTATAGGAAGATTCCTGCGTCAAATATATCTCTCAAATCTAGAAGCAACAATGTCTTAATATTATTTATTTATTTATATATTAAGGCCAAGACACTGGGATTAGAGCCAAAGGGAATTATGTGATAATACGTATTGAAAATCAAAAAATATTTTTAAAACATTTTTAAAACAAAAATATATTTTTAAAACAATATTTTTATAATTTTTTTCCATAATTTATGCCGAATTTCTTTTTTCAAACGTAATAATCATCGTGTTGTTTCTACGCAAGGTTAGGCAGAGGATAGAGCGCCTCAATATTCTATCCTGGCACACCATCTTTACCTCGTCCACTTTCATATGTCTTCTCATCAGCTTTTTAATAGGGTTTTACTTGTTTTTTATAAATAGGATATCCGTAAAAAGAATTACGCACTGAAAAACCTCCCTAAATTTCCAAAGACAACAACACTACGGAACACTCTGGAATAGCTTAAGATACTTTCGTGAACACTTGACATGTCGAGCGACTACTGGAAGTGTAAAAAAAGTCATCGAAACATCTAGAAAGTGGTGTCACCTATAAAAGCCTAGCGCCCGTAGTGAGTCATTATTGAATATCAGTGCTACATTACTATAGACAAATCGCAAGCGGTGTGGCCAGCGTGATTAAGGGGGAGGGGGTAAGGATTTTAACTTTTTTTTTGGATTTTATGTTTTATTTTTTAAATTAATGTATAACATTGCAAGAATATTGCGTCAAAATATCAAGTCAATCGGAGCAAAATTGACGAAATTATGAACATTTGAGTGATCCTCTGACTGATTTTCTATACCTGCTCGGGCAGCTGAGAGACGCACTGAGACCTGAGGACTACCGGACGTGTTTTTGTATTGGAAGAGTTTTGCGTAGACAAGGACAAAAAGATGCTGATTATGAAAGCTCTTTGCTGTGTGAACATGGCATCGACGATTATGTGTAAGTATAAAATAAGTGTCGAGTTTTATTTTGAATTTTACAGTGTGCAAATCTTTAAAGCGTTTTCCCCACATCTCACGTTTTCAAAGTCGGTGTCCATCATAACTTCAAAACTACTGCACCGATCTTTTTGAAATTTTGAACACTATTTTTGTACATAATTTACAAGGTAACGCTGGAGAGTTTTTTTCAAATTTGTTAATAATTTATATTTTTTAATAACAAATTAGCCGATTTTTTTTGAAAAAAATCGCGTTTTTCCCTTCAAAGTGTTCCAAAAAAATGAAAAATTGAAATTTCAAAAAACCCTCCCAGCATTACCTAGGGAAACCTATTATCTAACGAATGAACTTTGATTTTTTGATGATCCAGCACCAAGTTATGATGGACACCGCAATTCTACTTTTTTCCGAGACACGTCCGAATAATTGCTGCCATTGCCGTATTTTGTAATATTTCTTCTTGAAAATTTTACACAATATTCTTCGAATATCATAGTTTAATGAACTATTGGTTTTAATAAAGAGATTTTAACTGCGTCGTCACAAAAAATTCACAAAAACATGCCTTTTTTTGTACGAATTAACCTTACCCCCCCCCCTTAATCGAGTGTCAAATATTTCGGGCGAAATATCTACCGACAAGAATTTTCTAGAAACTGATCGAAGCGATAGACGAATGTTAAGAAACAGTGTTATTGTTAGTCTGTGAAATATTCTTATTATATATATCTATATATATATATAACAGTGTTCCGATTCAATTAATTAAGTCTTTTAACTGTTTCATTTGCGTCCCATAGCCGCGTCTCGTGACAATATTTTAACGTTGTTTATTATGCATAGAGATATATATTGTTTTCAATATAAATGTTATGATAGTGTACATAAATCAATACTTCAGTCCTTCATCGGCACTGTCTCGTTAAGTGGCAGCCGCCACTGCTCAGCTCCGAGGAGCCAGGAATGCGAGGAGGCACCGTTAATGTCACGTCCCACGTCTCCCGGCTGACTACAAGTTGCCCTGCTCACACGCGCGGGCAGACACCCCGGGAAAGGTGACTCGGCGAAGCCGCTCCCAAAGCCCTTGGGGAATTCTCTCGGTGTTCTCAATGGGGACGTATCAAAGAGCTAAGAGTAATTACTGTTAACTTGTCAGTTTTGGTTATTTAGTGAAAGCGCGTTTAACAATCATGTTTGGTATTTGAATTATTCAAATTATGATTCATGATAATTCCAGCGGGGCGTGATGTTACGCAAGTATTCGACCCGAATTATGTAATATTAATTACTTACACATCAAGTATTACTCCTATACAAAATTTAAATTTTATTATGTACGCCCCTGAAAATTGATATTTAAAAAAAATTTAATATTTAAGTTTACGTTAAATTTTACATAAATGATTTACATATTATTCGATTTTGATGATATTTTTTTTCAAACTTTTTACAGTCCCATGAAAGTATAAACTTGTGTATGGAGCCGGAGAATGTCACAAGTGTTAAAGATAACTGTATTTTTTAATAACATATAATACATACATGCAAAGAAATATGTATATTGTAACAGTGAATCGGACTGCGTCCTCATCTGTTATATCACCGGCTAGCTACAGTCGTGAAGTTTACATTTTACCTTTCGGAGTTTGCTTGCTAGAAAGAAGCTCTAGGAACACATAGAAAATGAAATAGAATATCTTTGTTCAGAGTTGGTACAATTTATTGACAAAATGGTAAACCATGTACAAAGATTTTATTAAGAACCTAGCGAATCAGCTTTCCATAATGATTGTCTGATGTGGACAACAGGTCTCTATTAAAAAAATCATAAAATCACAATAGAAATAAAAATAAAATCTTTTACAAAAATCACATTTTCTTGGTGATTACTCAATGCGGACAAAAGGTCCCTATTGAAAAAAATCATAAAATCATAATAGAAATAAAAATAAAATCTTTTACAAAATCAACTTTGTTTTAGAGCATTGTTTTAGAGCAATGGAGAGAGCAGAATTAATCGCACTAAAATAAAAATAAAAGAACAAAAATAAAACATTTAACATGGTTCAAATCTAAGAGAGATCCCAAAGGCTCATTGTATTTGACTGAAATAAAATCTAAGATCATGTTTCATAGTATTTAAGTTTTAAGGTTTTCCACTTGGACATTTTGAAAGCTGGTGGATTAAAATGTAATTTACCATTTGTATGAAGAAAAAACAGCGAGCCAGATTATCTTTAATGTAAAAATTTCACAATATTAATTAAGCTAATTTTGTATAAAGAATGTGGATCAAGGTTGTTATGATCAGCGAGAAAAATTTAGACAGAAGGAGAAAGATAAAATGTTAATTTGTTGGGCTGAAGTTTCACTAAGACCACGAGGGTAGGTGCTATATGACAAAATATTAACATTTGAGTTTTGCAAGACTCTCGATTGTTCGAGGATTTACACTGTATGTCGTTCACTGATGTGGAGGCGTAGAGAAATCGTAATGGATCTTCTAATAATGAATAATAATCTGTCCAGATTAGAAGTTTCGTTTAAATAACGACGTGAAGTTCTGATGCTCCCACCAGAACTCCTCGTCGCCACCAGTTTTGCTCAGTCGGAGAAGAATGGGACTCACCTTACTTCTACATTTCAAACTCAGGGTACTTCCGGTGTCGTGTACGCTGCCCTTCAGCTGTCTCTCACTTTAACTTATTTTAAGTTGCAACAGTTCAATGACAAGGGTTTTACAACGAAACATTATTTAGATGAATGTGAATTTATTCAAATGAATTTTAAATAGAAATTAATAGTGCCACAGAAGGTGACAATTTTTCATGAAGGAATTTTTGGGAATTTTGCACATCGAAATCCCTTTTTTATACAATAAATTGAGGTAAAAATTTAATTCACCACGCCTCGACATCAGCGCTAGCGGCCGCGTTATACAAGGATGGAAAAGACAGTGGAACTAAATACTTTTATACTACTGGCGGTGACGCAGCGCGGGTGTCGAAGCATGGTAATCACATCCTGCAGATTCAATGAACATCTGGTAAAAATTTCTATATCAGATTTAAAAACAAAGAAGCTACAATAGGCTGTGCGAATGCATTCGCTTGGTGACATCGATTTCAGATAACATGTCAATTTCTGGTACAAACACCGCTTCCGCACGTGATTAGCAATGTTCCTTTTTTTTAAAACAGCTCGACCTGATGCACATGTTCTTGTATTTACGGAGTCAGATAACGCGCAGCTCGCTCCAGGCGTGATGTGAAATTGATTATTAGAAAGAATTGGAATACCAGGCAAGTCGTGGTCTTCATTTTGCTGGCCTCGCATCTGAAGCAGGATTGCTCCCTTATGGGTCCAGAGAACAACCCCGCCCCGAGGCTTTGGGCTGCCGATGCAGATGATTACCGGAACATCATCTCTGCAGCTGCCCCCCAGGCGTTGCAAGGGATGCACCTTTCACTCCACGCTGCGTCACCTGGCCATGGCGCGAAGCGTTCGCGTGGAAAAACCCTCTATTTAACACGAGGGTTCACAGGAAGGCTCACATCTTGCGTGCCGAAGTGTCAGATTTCGAATGCGCCATTTTGTAATATCGTCCCCGACCGCTGTGAAACTATCTGCAGTAGACCAAAGACATTATTTTTTTCCATAGAGTATTCGCGGTACCTACGCGGTTAGAATTCAATTTTGGTGCAGATAGTTGGTGCGGGGATCGATAAATTCATTTCTTTAGATGTTTCGCGAAGAGGTGTGACGAACAGAGGTTGCTACGTCACAAAAGCGTTCAAAATTATTTGACAGGTCCGGCTTGCCGCCCGCCATTTGCAAAAATCAACCTGCGGTGTCAGGCGTGAAAGTGCACATTTATGGCATTAGATGCGATGATATCAAGAGAGATTTGAGAGGGTCTTCGTACTGTGACTCTGATGAGCCTGCAGGATCGAGGTGATAATAATGAGAGTTTTTACTTCGTTTCACGTCGCGTCCATGGGCGTGGAAACAGCAAATCTTGGCGGTCGGGTGGATATCTGCAGCTAGTCGAGGCAGCGTGTGTTTTGCCCATCCCCTCGTTCATGCTGAGGACGGAGCTGGTCCATTTCCTGGGCAGGTCAGCGTGATAATCTCGAACGCGGACGGGAAGGAAGGTCGCTCTTGTCGGAAGATGGGGTCGCTAAGGACCGTTCTGTTTATACACAAATTATAAAACAAATTAGATTACATCATTACAAATACCAGAAGCTATTTCACCTATTTATGCACGTCTTTGGTCAAAGCTGATCCTCACCCTTTTTGGAGCGGTCCCTGTTCGCTTGACACCCGCTCAGTGGTATCGCTAGGAATGGCGCCACCTAAAACGCGAGGTACGTCCCTCTCATCCGACATACGTTTTTTCTAGGGATACCACTGCACAAAATTGGTTAATTACTTTTCTATGCGATGTGGTGTTGCCCGCGTAATAGGTTCTAACGTTGTGAATTTCAGGGCACCCCGGTGATATGGAATAATAAATGTCACAATATATATATTTAAAGATATTAATGTTAAGTTAATATTACATATTAAAAAATAAGCATGTTAATGTTAATATCAACAATCTCATCACTGATTTTACGCACTTTGCATAATGTGGAATGGTTCTAATATTAGCTGGTAGAGTATTGAAATTCCTAGGTATCTGTAGTGGTGTTGCACGGCTGTTTTACTGCATTTATGTACCTTTATTTAGGGTTACAATCATATACGCTCTTTTGCTACGTCTATTTTTATCTTGAACTATATTTGTGCTTTTTTGATTGATGGTTTCTTTGCGTATTTGTAAGATTGCGTTGGTTTTACATATGCTGGCTAAATTCAGGATCTTGAGTTCTTTGAACAATAATCTCAGGTAATTTCACGTCATAACACGTACTTAATATAAAATAATCTTTAATTTGTAGTTTTTATCGCTAAAACAGACCATGAAGACCAATTACAAATACACCCAAACTTGAGTAAATCATAAAGGTTTGTTGTGACCTGAAATCAAACCCGGTACTCTAGATATGTGAAGCCAGTTTCATGCCCACTGGAATAGACCGGTCATTTTGTATATTTATTTATATTTATTTTTTTATCAGAAATATTCAAATTCAAATTCAAATTCAAATGTTTATTCAATGTTCAATGTTAAAAAAGTTTACAGTGTTTACAAAATTTAATGAAGCTTTTTTCATTGTTGTTGAGTGTCTTGGCAGCAAGTAAACACTAAATAGATTTGACGCCCTGCCTGCTACACTAGTAATTTACTGTATTATAGCAGACAGTGCTCTTCCAGTAGTATAATGTTCAAGAATATTTATTATTTATATAACATTTGTGAATAAATCTTATTGCCAATTAAAATTAAGTAATAGTAATAATTAAATGTTTACAATTTAATAATGGTGTTAATTAATTATATTATAGACAAAGGAAAAAAAAATGATCTGAATAGGATATTAATAAAATAAAATAAAATAAAACAATTAAAAGTATTTAAAAAGATGACAGTAACAGTAAGACAGTAAGTGAAAAAAAATGATCTGAATAGGATATTAATAAAATAAAATAAAATAAAACAATTAAAAGTATTTAAAAAGATGACAGTAACAGTAAGACAGTAAGTGAAAAAAATGATCTGAATAGGATATTAATAAAATAAAATAAAATAAAACAATTAAAAGTATTTAAAAAGATGACAGTAACAGTAAGACAGTAAGTGAAAAAAATGATCTGAATAGGATATTAATAAAATAAAATAAAATAAAACAATTAAAAGTATTTAAAAAGATGACAGTAACAGTAAGACAGTAAGTGACAGTAAATGTTCTTGTAGGAATAGTATATTTTAAATTTAGTTTATATGATGGCTTTTAATAGGTTTTGGGCATGCTTCCTTCCCTTTTCATGCAGCCAGAGTTTCACTTTAGAAGAAAAATACGCGAGACTATGGCTACATGTTTTAAGTTTAGTGTTAAGAGTATTGAATGTTTTTGGTGCTTGGAAGAGGTGAAATCTTTGTGAAAAAGTTTTTTTGAATTTTGGTACAAGATAGTTGCAGTTCACCTGTGCCCTTGTTGAATGTGAGTGAGTTATTTGTTGGTGATCTTGTTTATGTCGGAAAAAATATTTTAAAGTGTTGAGTAAATATGTTTGATTGATGTCCAGGACGTGACATTCTCTGAAAAGTTCTTCTGAAGGAAAACGAAATGGCTTTTTATGAAGAACTCTCAATACCATTTTCTGGGCTTTGCTTAATGAATCTAATATAGTACAAGCTGCACCACCCCAACTGACAGTTGCATAATTAATGAGTGAGTGACACAGTGCATAGTATACTATTCTTCTTGTCGATGCGTCGAGTACATCTCTAATTTCTTTGAAAAAATAAACAAGCTTTCTTATTCGGATTGTAAGATTCAAAATATGTTTTCTCCAGTTTAGATGCTGGTCTATGTACACACCTAGATATCGTATATCTTCCGTTGTCTGCAGATTAGTACAATCACAGGGTTTATCTTTTGATTGACATGTGTGAATCAGTAGATTTTTGGGCTGCTTTATTACTGTTCTTTTACTGATGGAGAAACACATGTATTTTGTCTTTGAAGCATTTACTGTTAGTAGATTTTTGTCAAGCCATGATTTTATTCGATTCAATCCACTTTGTGCCTTTTTTAAAACATCTTCCCAGGAATCATCTTGAAAAAGAAGCACTGTGTCATCTGCGAAAGAAATTATTTTACCGTTTTCTAAATTGGAGTTACACATTTCATTGACATATATGAGGAAGAGCGTGGGTCCCAAAACACTTCCTTGCGGTACTCCATATGATGTTTTGTGGAGGTTGCTGCAGTGATCGCCCGATTTAACTACCTGAACCCTGTTATTTAGATAATCTTCAAACCACGCCAAAGCCGTCCCCCTTATTCCCAAAGCTGATAACTTGTGCAGCAGCAGTGGATGAGACACCGTATCGAAAGCTTTGGCTAGGTCCAAAAATATACCAATACAACGTTGTCTTTATCTAATTGTGTAACTAAGAATTCCGTTAGTTGACATATTGCATCTTCTGTTGAGAGTTTTGATTGGAACCCGTATTGATTGTTGGAGATTATTTTGTGAATATCCAGTTATTTTAAAAGACGTACTTTAACTATCTTCTCTAAGATTTTAGAAAAAACACTTAGGAGCGATATAGGTCTATAGTGGCTCGGATTACGGGGATCACCACCCTTGAATATTGGACAGATTCTAGCCAGTTTTAGTGCATTTTGAAAGATACCCGTTGAGAGACTTTGATTGAATATATAACAAAGAGGCTTACTTAATTGGTCTTTATTATACTTCACTACTTTTGCTGTTACCTCATCGTTTCCAGGGGCACTGTTAGACTTTAGGTTACTAATAATTTCAGCAATTTCATGAATGGAGGTTGGAGCAAAGAAAAATGAATATGGATTTGCTGAATTTAAATTTGTTTTAAGGTTTTCTTCAGTAGTTTTTAGACGAGACAAAATATTTTGTGCTAAATTTTTACCCAGCGAAGCGAAATGCCCGTTTACATTATCTAGCACTTCAGTAATGGCCTTATCCTCAGTAGCATGATTTTTGTTTGGAATCAGCATATCACATATATCATTGCTTCTAGTATTTTGTGTAGAAGTCATTTCTCTTATAATTTCCCATGTTTTCTTTGCATCACGTTGATTTTCTTTTATAATATTTTTGTAATATAAGTGTTTAGCGGATTTGACCGCTCTATTACAAATATTTCTATACTTTTTGTAAAAGTTTTGTAAGCCGACATTTAGAGGGTAAAGTTTAGACTGTTTGTGTAACACATCTCTCTTATTTATGCAGTTAACTAAACTTTCAGTTATCCAAGATTTCTTAATTTTTTTCCTCGATTTATTAGATATATGTTCTTGATTTTTTTTAATGTGGCTTTGTAGAATATACAGGAATTTTGAATATGATGTATTAGCATCATTAGTCTCGTATACTGGTAACCAAGTTTCTTTTTCCAAGTCTTTTTTTAGCATTTCAAATTTTAGTTTGTGTCGGGGTTTTGTATAAGGTTTTGTATTTATTTTTTGTGTTCCAATATCAATCATTACTGGAAAGTGATCCGTGATAGTAGTTTCACATACAATTCCTTTCACCAAGAATTTGCTTTTAACCATAATATGGTCTAAACATGCGTTACCTCTTGTTGGGTTGTTGATGGCAGGAACGAAACCTTGTTCAGCTAACATGGATAGGTATTCATATGCATTTGTGGTGGGAGTACTTGCAGTTATGTCAATGTTTATGTCACCTGCAATGATCATTGTTGGGTTTTTGGCCATTGTGAGTAGCTCTTCAGAAAGAGAATTTGTGAATTCATACGCATTTTGGAAGGACGGTGGTCGATAAATCCCATATATGTAGGTACCATTACACAAATTAATTTTTAAACAATTGGCGTCATTTATATCTGGTTCAGTTACTTCGACATTTAGATTTGCTTTAATGTATGTTACAACACCGTCATTTTGGTTATAATGTTTGGAGGTTTTATGCCCGGTGTATCCTGGTATCGTCTGTATTGTGTCTTTATCTTTTAACCAGCATTCCGTAAGAATAATGATTTGAAAGTCTATATTTAGACGATGCAGTAGTACAAGAAGTTCGTCAAAATTATGATTTATGCTTCGTATGTTCATATTTAGAATCTTAAGTGTGCTAGTGCCTCTACAAAAATGTTGTTTACAGTTTTCTGGTTGGTCCACAGTTTTAGTGGTAATTGGTTCAAAGGAATCTATTTGGTTTACCAGATCAATTATATTAGCCATTCCATATCTTTCTGTAGTAAATTTGAATGATTTTTTTTGTTACACCAACATTCTGTACAGGTGTATCATATTGTGTGCATGTTTCAGGTAAGGGGACTATTATAGTTTGCGAAAGAGCGAATGCCTCTATATCTACCGCGAGATTATTAATATTCATCTTTGTCACTCTGATGTCATGGGTACCGATCTGTAAGCTTTTAAAGTGAAAAGGTTTCATTAAGAGTTGGTAGTAAATACCTACATATTTGCAATGTACATGATTGTTACAGGATGCGGGTATATAGGGTAAGTTCATTTTACAGGAGTAGAATTGAATTAAGATATTGCTTAAACTTATTTTTGAAAGAATATTTTGCTATGTAAGTGAAATGATAATGGTATATTATGAACTGTATTACCTAGGTATATTGTGGTATTACTATCAAGGTAGGTATATATTTTATAAAAAGTATGTGTTGGAAACAAAAATAAAAAGAAGTTTAAGAATGTTTTATGATTGCTTAGAATGATCTTATTGTCGAGTGTGTATCTTTTCAGTTGATATATAATGTTTTTAAATGCGTCAGTGTAATTATGTGTTATTTGACACGACAGAGGAAAGTAATTCAGTATGGTTTTTAGGTTTGTTTTGATATGACAACAAAATTTAATATTTATGAAATATTGGAATAGGTGTCTATGATTTGCCCATTCAGAAAATTTTAGCAGCCTGCAGCTAACTCGGATGTGGTTTGCGATGGATCCGCTTCCACAATAGCCTTCAATTCTTCATTATCAACTTTGGTCTCCGGCCGTACACGGGGCTTGTTCTGCAGGTCGAAATTTCCAGAACGAAAACGTTGGAACCAAAAACGCACTGTGTTTTCTTTTGCGTCACCGTCGCCATACACATCATTAATCCTTCGAGCCGTTTC